>OY744568.1:5860294-5928181 GCA_963556235.1 Cryptophagus acutangulus
GTATAGGTATAAAACTAGCAATTATTTTTAACGAGTATCTTCGATAAATGCATAAAACCACTTTCAAATAAAAAAGCTTCGCCTACTCATACGTTTATTATAAGTAATAAACTCGGTAATAAACGTGTTAGTACTTGCAGAATATAATTTTCCGCGCTTATCCTTGGCCGTGCCAAGATTGTGTTGTTAAAAAAGTTCATCTTGTGTTCTATGATAAAAAATGTGCACCATGACGAATAAATATTGGACTCTTTGGTATGAGTATGAACTTGACGATGTATAACCAAATAATAAATAATATAATAACAAATCGATTTCTATTGTATTTATATTTGGTATTTATTTTACTTTGTATTTATATTTTGTATATTGTATATTTTGTTGTTGTTATTTAAAAAAACCATAAAAAAACTAGGTTTTTGATATATTTTATTGTTAAACTCCCAAAATAACAACTAAATGTATACAGAATTTGATGGAATGTCGACCGCGTTGCCATCTATTAACATGTAGTTTACACTTCTTTACTTAGATGTTCTGTGGTCTCCGCGCTTCAGGTGTTGGTAGGGTTTGGATCGCCTGTTGTCTCTCTGTACTCTCTGGAGGACCCTTCGCTCCAATACAATGTTATTGCAACTCGGATCCAGGTTCAATGACCAATCTTCGTCGCAGTGGACTTCTTTTGGTGGATTGGTTTGGTTGTCGCTCAGCTGGATCCAGTGGAGCTGAGCCATGATTTTCTCCATGTCCTCCGGTTTTGATTCCGGTCTCGATTTCGGGCGACTCTCGCACTTCCTTCTGTGTTGTGGCATACGGTGTGGTAGCACTTCATGGTTTGGGTTGTATTCGCACGGGATTAGTTTGCCCATGGCTCAGTTGGTTACTTAATTAGAGTGTATCTTGTCTGTCTTTATATACAATTTTAATGTTTTTTGTTTTAATTTTCCGTGTGTAATTATTCGTCGTCGTTCTGTCGTAAAATTTTATTACAATAAAATTATAATCATAAAATTTAATGAGCATATTAATTCTTTAATTACAATTTAACATTGCACAAATAACAATACATTTTTGCAGGTGGTGGTCCATCAGGGGTGTCGCCTTCTTGTGAAAAGTAATTCTGTAGACATGGTAGTTTTTTTTGCAGGTTTTCGTTATTTTTGTAGGATACAGGAAGATGTTCCCAAACGTCTAGTAATTCTGTTGATCTTGCACACTCAAGTAAATATTGTAACGGAATGTATTTTAAATCGTTAATATTTATTTTATATAATGGAACACCATGAACACTATGAAGTAAAATTACTTCACCAATTTTGTCTTGTACATGTGACATATTCTTTGTAGACTAACTTAAATTGTAGATTCAACGTATAGTTATATTATAGTCATATTTTTTTCAACAAGTAAATTTCTATTTGAGTTAAAATAAAGCCTGTCAATAAACACGTTTTTGTAAAATTGCGCGCCAATATAGTCTAAAGATGTATTTTCAAATTGTGTTGATTTTCCGTTTTCAATTTTTATAAATAAATCTTCAGTAATTATTTCGTTCTCATAAATATTAACACAAATCCACATGACATTATCAGGTAGTTCTACAATTTCTTTAGATTTATCTAAAAACCAAATTTCCAGATTTCTTGATTTAATATTAAATTCTTTAATTATTTTTGCATTAAACACAAAACGAATATTTACAAACAAAACACAATAGTCTTTGTTCATAGCTGAATAACTACTGAATTTCGTTTAAATTTATCCATGAATTGAATTTTGTATCCATTCCCAGCCACTTCACATAAGCTTTTTTCCCTTTTTTTCTTAAAATTTTCTCAACCAAATATATATCGGGATAGTTCGTCTTTTGTAACTCCTGTTCGTAAAATGCACCCTCAACATTTGTGTTCAGAGTTTCTTTAAGTTTATAAATTATAGGATTCGTTTTTTGAATTTTTTCAATAATAAACAATTCATTTGTCCAGTTTTGTGTGTAAGACTTATCGAAAATACTTTTATATTTACTTACACGCACATAATCTCCTACCGAAAACTTTGGTTTGGTACCCACTTTAACATTAAAATATACACGTTTATAAATTTCCTTTTCATTCTTACTATTCACATTTACAGGTTTCATCTGTATTGTAGAATGCTTTTTTATAAAAAACGACTGCAATAGATAATTTCAATTCACTTTGTGTAATGCACGCTGTGTTGAAAGTTGTTGTTGTTATCTTCATCATCGTCATCTTATTCTAAACGTAAGTACCATGGCTTTTGTGGCTATCGATTTGCAAGGTTTTCAAGTGCGGGGTACTTTTGTTGTAAAAGAAATGCTATGTCCTTGAATGGAAGAAATATTATTCACCATACTTTTTCAAGTACCATTCCTCAAGAAATACTCACTGAAGAAGAGAAAAAAAAGGCATATACAATTCTATAATCATGTTATCCACTACAATAACGATGGAAAGAACAAAGAACCCTGATGAGATACCAAAAATACTCGAAAATTTTATTTTGTCGAACAATGTAAAAAAGTGTATGTAAATGGTGAAATGAATAGAACATTTTTAGAAAACATTGTAACTATACCCGTTATTGATGCAGATTGCCCAGGATTTTCTCTAGAATTTCCAATGTGTCCTAGCACTTGTCATACCATGGCAGCTTTTGTTATGTGTGCTTCAAGAAATTGTTTTGATTTGTATAATTATTTACAATATAATTTAGATTGTTAATTTTTTTCTATACTAAATAATGTAATAAATATTTATCAGTCATTATGTGTTATACTTTTACATTGAGTGGAAAGACAAATGTTTTACAAAGTAACTATTTCCCACCATTTGAACTTGATTTTTTTAAATTTGATTATTCATTAGGATTGCTTGGATTCTATTCCTACAATTCAATACCAAATATTGATAAAGACGCAAACAAATTTTATTACAGTGCTAGTGTAATAAACATCCCTGTTGGTGCGTATGACGTAGTGGATATTGAGGCCTATTTAAAAAACATCTTGGGAGAAGATAACATTTCGATTACACCAAATTTAAATACATTAAAGTGTGAAATTAACGGAAAGGAAGATATAAACTTTGAACCCGAGGATTCCATTCGTAAAATTTTGGGGTTTTCCGCTAAAAAACTAACAGCAAATCTTGATCACGAATCAGATGAATTGGTACAAATACTAAAAGTATCAACTATTCGTGTGGAGTGTAATATAATAACAAATTCTTATTATAACAATAACCTTATTCATAATTTATTTACGTTTACTCCAACTGTTGGTCCAGGAATTTCTATTAGTGAGGAACCAAGAAACAATATCTATCTACCTGTAAACGTAAAAGCGATAGACAACATTACTATTACAATTATTGATCAAGGCGGAGAATTGGTAAACTTTCGTGACGAATTGATTACAGTGCGACTGGAATTGCGTAAACGGGAAAAATACGATGGGAATAAACTTCAATAAAGCACAAGTAGTTGATAACGTATTCCCCATTCAAAGAAAAAGTGTCAAACGGTTAACAGCTAAAAATATTAAATTTCTTAAGTCAATTGGTTTTCGTGTAGAAAAACAACATGGCTGATTTACTAAATATTTTCGATAAAGTGCATTTCGATGAAAGTGTTGTAAAATATGAATTTCACACATATCTCCCATATTTATCATCGAGTTTCAATTATAACGACGAGATAAGAATACCTATTCAAACACAGGACATTTACACAGCACCATGTGATAGCTATATTTACATTGAAGGATCATATGACGGTGATGCATCTACAAAAATAATAAGTAACGCCTGGACATTTTTATTCTCCGAGATACGATATGAATTGGGTGGAGTTGAAATTGATGGGGTTAGAGATGTTGGTATTACTATTACTATTATAGTACAATTAAAGGATATTGTTCACTTAATAAAGCCGAGGAAGCAAGTATGGCAATGAGCGGTTGGTTATCAAAAAGAAATAATCCTAACCCCACAATACATACTAATAATGTTAGTGTATGTATTCCATTAAAATTTCTACTGGGTTTCGCTGAAGATTATAGAAAATGTATTGTTCATACTAAACAGGAATTGGTATTATTTAGATCTTCGAATGTTAAGGATTTATTTCTTGGTGCCAAAGCAGCTGATAAATTTAATATTAATAAAATTCAGTGGCACGTACCACATATTGTTGTAAATGATTAACTTAAATTGAAAATTTTAAAGTACATTGACCGACCTATTGCTGTCCCGTTTAGACAATGGGAATTTTATCAGTTACCGCAAATAAAACAAACGGGAATTGATAAATGGGCTGTACGTACATCATCGCAACTGGAAAAACCACGTTTAATTTTATTAGCATTTCAAACGAGTAAAAGAAATGAACTTGATCAAGACGCTGGAGTATTTACTACAGCAAATGTTCGAGATATCAAACTATTTTTGAATATTGAATCTTTTTCTTATGATAAGTTTAATTTAGATTTTTTAAAAGGAAGATACTCCCAAGCATTTAAATCATATTGTGAATTTCAAAGATCGTATTATGGTCGTGATTGTGATCCAGCTATTTCATTTGTTAATTTTAAAGATTATCCAATCTTTGTTATTGATTGTTCAAAACAAAATGAAGCTATTAAATCATCTGCAGTAGATATACAATTGGAATTTGAAGCAAATGGAAATTTTCCTGCCAACACCACTGTATATTGTTTGATTTTGCATGATACCATAATAGAATATAATCCAACTAATGGTACAGTTTATCGAAATGTATAAATTTAATTGCATTTGTATAAATTTTTTTTTTTTAAAAAGTTGTTTTATTTTTTACCCGTACCTATCCTTATTCGCAAGAATAATGGTTCCCAAAGAACACACCTCATTGGTCAAGAACCGCAATGATGATTCCCATAAGGAACCAATCGAGTGGCCTCACAAACTATATTACCCTCGACAAAATGGCTCCCAAAACACCAATTGGGAACCTAAGGTGGTGGTAATGGTGGAACCTAAGGCAGAGGCGAAATCTTTGGCCGAACCTAAAGCGGAGGCTGAACCTAAAGCGGAACCTAAGGCGGAGGCGGAGGATGAGGCGAAGTTGGGGCGGGGATTGAATGACAGTAGATTAAATAAGGGGCGTTTCTAAATGGGGCGTAGTTAGCTGGCGCCAGTGGGACCGCCCCCTGTCTGCCTATAGTATCCCCTTACTACTTCTCATATTTAACATTTTCGGACTTTGGGTCTTTTGTTGAATTTGTTTCGGAGGTGCATTTATTCAAAATAAGCCATTCACTCTTCGTTTTTAGTGGATATACATTAATCGATAGATTATTTTGCACTTCAAATTTGGGAATTTTATCCAATTCCATAGGAAACGTAACTCCATCTAAATTTAAAATGTCTTTATAGTCAGGATATGAGGAAACTCTATTCGCGTTCTTTTTGACATGCCGAAGGGCCGAAATTATCGCCCAAGCAAAAACAACAATTACCCCCGCATTACACATTTATAACCGCCTTTCGAGCTTGAACATACTTGGGCAAAACAAAATATTTTGCGCCTACGGTAAAAGGGACATATTTGTTGATGTTTAAATTAACTTGTAGAATTCTGCATAGAGCCCATCCGCTATCCCGCTCTTGATGTTTCTGTAGTCTCGTTACAAAATTTTCGCACGCTTTATTATACCACTGGATTATATTTGAAGTTTGGTAAATAATTTTATATGCAGAATTCCGATAAATGTTTTGAACCTCTTCGGTTTTAGGGAGAATCATCTCACAAATTAAAGTTAGTTGTGATTTAATAGGAGCAATTAATCACATATTTATTAATCGCTAATTAAATTTAGTGTTAATTGAAGAAAAAGTTTTGGGTCTAAAATTTTATTAGCATTTATTATTGCGTATGTTAGAATACGTCTTTTAAACGCTGACTCAACCGCAACTAAAACTAATTCTTGTTCATGCATGTTTACATTATCCAACATTTCTTCTACAATCGTTGTCTCATGAATGTTATTTAGAACATGATTTATATAATCCGCATAATATTTATTACTTGCATTATTTACTTTTTGAGGTTTGGGATGTGGCTCGCTTGCTTCTAATTGCTGGGTATCACCGAGGCCTACGTTATTTACAATAAATAAAAAGACAAATAACGTAGGCCTCGGTATCACTCGTTGGGCTGGGAATGGCTGCAACATTGGATTGACTCCCCAATATAAAACGTTTAGCATTTCGTTTTTCTGATGGTTGATGTGGTGTATCTTGCATCAAACCATGTTTTTTTATCATGGCTTGCATAAATGAGTGATAAAATTTATCCATGCTTCCTAAAATAATAATAACAATAAAAAGACGTTAGTATTGGATGGAATATAATACAATAATGTAATTTACTTTGTTGATACTTTTTTCCTGCTTTGCCCTGCTTTTTTTTTGCTATTGGTTTTGAATAGGTATAAAGTTGAAAATACTCTGTAAAAAACAATATTAATGTGTTAGCTTAAAACGATCGTCAAAATAGATAAATTAAAATATGTACATACCTTGCAATAATTATTTAGATAAGGGCAAAAATAGATGGTTTACAATGGGCTCAGCTCCTAATTTGAGAAAAAAATGCTATCGTTTGAAGGACATATAAAAAATGCTAATAAAAAAATTTTGCAATTTTTTTTTAAATTAAATTAAGCCTAAAAAAGAGTAAGGATGGAGTGGCGGGAAAATGTTTTTTGAAATTAATGACGTAGTTTGTTAATATTTAATTCACTGTATAAACACTAGATGGAACTAATATAATTACTTTCACATGTCACCAAATAAATAATAACTCGAGTAAATAACTTGGTAGAACAAGTACTTGCAGTATTGTTGCATGTATTAACACAGCATTTTTTTTAGTTAAATAGAGCTGACGCTACTCATCGTCTCTGTAATATATATTTTTACACTAGCAGATAATATGAATTAATCTGAAGTTTAATTTATAAGCAAGCATCCGTGAAGCAAGCTACCATGATTTTGAAAAATTATGTAGAAATCAAATTAGTTTTTTACAGATTCCTGTAATTTTGTATATTAACAAACTACGTCACAGAAATGATATGAATAATTAATGAATCATTTTCATTTTATTTTTTCAACAAGTATAATCATTTTAAAACAAATTATTACTTAACAAGTATATTATGTACCCCTACTATTACATGAAATTAATATAAACGCATTTCTCGAATGAGGCGCCTACCCCATTGTTCAGTATACATACAAAATAAAACTTAATAAACAACGCGTGGAACTACTGTAATATAGCAAGCAATTCGCATAAATAAAACCTTCGATATGGTTTCAAAACGTATATGTTTTGTATACACATATACGTTTTTATTATGTGCAAAAATATCATGCAAATATCTCTGGATAAGCTGGCTCTCACGCTAATAGTGCAGAATCAGCTTAGAATTATAGTATGTAAACAAATGCGGAGTGCGAACCTTATCTTAAAAAAAAAACACCTAACAAATGTGATTGATTATTCAATAATTACATACTAAAATCATACAAAATTTATAAATTTTTTGAACGTGTAATTGGTACATGCAAAAAAAATCAAATCTGTTGTTATTTCTTTTGTAGCTAGTACCGGTAATGAGATAACGCTCGAGCTTAAGATGTTGCTGTCGATGAGTCATTGTCGCTTCCGCGCATTTGACTAACACACATTACATTATAAAATCTAATAAAAGTAAAAATATTAATATGAGCTTTTAATTTGTACCCAATATATTTTCTCATTAGCGCAATGGATAATTATTAAGTATTGCGCAATATAATTGGTCCAAATACAATATACACTTTCTGGACACACTTGAGCCATAAATATGCTGAATTTGCAAAACAAAACTTGTTTTTCGTTAATTACATTATGAAAAAAGCCAAACGTCATGTGAGCCAGATACCACATGTACTTTCGGGATCAACCTAATTTGAGCCAGTCACTATAGGAAATTTAACATAGGGTGAGCCAGAAACCACATGTAGTTTTTGGAATACTCTAAAGTGAGCCAGACACCATAGGGAATTTAACATAGGATGACGTCATGTGAGCCAGATACAATAAATATCACTACTAATTGCCTTACTTTCTTCATTATTTAAGTGATCTAACCTTAAGTGTTTTAGATTATCTATTAATAATTTATTAGTTTCTCTATTACAGGTTTCATTGCTAACATCACTCATTTCTACATCATTGGTTTCGATTACATTTAGGGGTTCTATATTTACTGTTTGTTCTGTTTTATTGCTATTGGTGATACTGATAATAGCTTCTCGATCTACAATTTTTACAAGACACTGTGGAATTTCTATTCCTTCGGTAGTCTTCTTATATTCTATTACACCAAAATTCAAAGTTGTAATGACCGGAATTTTTAAAAATTGTTGTTGTCTCGCTGCTAATTCACCTATCTCTGTATACCTGAGCAGAAATGATGCGTGCGCATCGTGTGGAGTAATTAGCATTGGCATTGGCCAGGGAGAAAGCAGGTGTAAAAGTATTGTCAGTTGCTGACTTGCTGTTGCTGTCACTTGTCAGTTGCTTTGCTATTTGTAAACACAATATTTTGCTTCGTTTCTTGTTGTGCTTGTGATTGTGTTGTGAACTCTTTCATTCTCCGAATAAAGATGCCTTTAACCTGTGTTGTGCCGAATTGCCGTACTGAAACAAAAAGAAATTGTGGAATTTCTTTTTTCCAATTTCCGAACGATGTTGGATGGCAACAAAGGTGGGTTAAAGCGACTACAATCCGTCACACATTGACTCCGAATACTCGGGTAAGTTATTAAAAGTGTTGTTTTAAAGTTGTGCCTAATTTTCTTTATTTTCTAGGTGTGCTCAAGACATTTTGTAGAAACCGATTTTGTTGGTGGGACGAATAATCGTAAATTGAAGAAGAATGCTGAGCCATCATTGTATTTGCCGACGATACCACTTGTTCCTACATTCGATCATATGGTAGGTATTTTAATAAAATAATTTATTGTGCACGCTCTGTTTGGCTTGTTAGGGGCCCCACAGACTTCATGATTTTTGAACGGTTTGGCACGTGAGGTTAGAGCCGTGCGGTTTTAGAACGATGGAACGCTGTCCTCACACCACACACCTTGTTCCAAATTGCCAGTTTATCGCCTGCATCATGCAGAAAACATGTGTGGACGTGTAAAAATCGCGCGGTAAATATCAAGCCGAGGCTGATAATTGACACGCGTTAAAATCCGGACGGGATTTCACCACACACTCCGTGATTTTTACACAGTTTGGAACGAGCGGTTGAATCCGCGCGTGCCAGTTCGTGTAAAAATCACGAGGTCTGTATGGCCCCTTATGCTGGGTACTGGCTCAAGCAATATATTTCAAATATATTTATTTTATTATTTTTGTTTTATTAGCGTGAACCTGTTCATTCTATTGTCGCTGACGAAGAAAATCTACAGAATACAAATTTGAAGAAGAATGAAGAGGCCCCAAAACGTTCTAGATTGAAGGTGTGTACCATAATTTGATATTAAGCATTTCAAGTTTCAACAATCTAACTGATTATTTCTATATACTTAAATATAATTAGTATTTAAGAACATGTGATTATTAAATTCGAGATTCAATTAAATCATTAACTATGTAATCATTAATATGGAACCCAAAAGTAAAAGTTTATATTATTAAAATATAAACATTTGCTATTTGCAAACAAAATAACCTAACATTAGCATTATAACATTTTTAGTTCTTGTGTTACGCACAATTGTTTTATTTAAAATTTTATTAATAAAGTCTTTTATTAACAAATGCAATATTGTTTTAGGACTCATCAACACAAAGAAATATCAGTGAAACCATTACTATGTCATGGAAGGAAGATTGCGTGGCAAGTTGCAGTAGCGCATCAAATCTACAAACAGGAGGGCAAATAGCTGATAGAACTTTGTCTTTAACTAATAAACGCAAGCGTCCTATCAAAAATGTAAATATTACGTTTAATTATGATGAAAAAAGTGTATTCATCGATTTTTTTTTAGATTTTTATCGTTAATGTTGATGAAAATGAAAAATCTACCCAAGATCCCGTTATTATGCATTACAAGCATACGACGAGTGACGAAGAAGAAAATGCGTTGACGAAAACAAAAAGAACAGAAACTTGTACTGTTGATCCGACAACAACAATACAAGCTTTAGAAGATGAAGTGAAATACCTAAAAACCGAAAATGCTCGTCTAAAAAAGTTATCATTGCCAAAACCAGTATTCACGTTGGAAAGATTTGCTCACAGTGATCGAAAAATTTTGTTTTATACTGGATTTCAAACTTATTCTATTTTAAAGGGTATTTTTCAATTTGTTTTACCTTCCGGTGATTCAAAAGATTTGTTATATGACGGAACACCGGGTAAAACCGACAAAAAGCGATCCCACCCATTGATACCCGAGGACCAATTCTTTTTGACACTCATTAGATTGAGAAAAGGAATGTCTTTTGAAACATTAGGTGATTTATTTTCTGTTTCAACAGCAGCTGCTGGAAAATTGTTTTTGACATGGATAAATCTTCTGTATTTACGATTAGGAAGTTTAGATACTTGGCCTTCTAGGGACACATTAATCAAAAGTGCACCTTTGAGTGTACAAAAAAAATACCCGAATGTAATTGGTAGTATTGACTGTACTGAATTTTTTGTAGAAAAACCATCTTCTTTGGTGAGACAGAGTCAACACTACTCAAATTATAAAGGAACGACGACAGTCAAATCATTAATAATGACTAGCCCTAATGGGGCAATTATCTACTCATCTCCTTTGTATAGTGGGTCTATTTCTGATAAAGCGATCATTAACAAAAGTGGGTTTTTAGACATTTTGAAAGAAAAGGTTGAAAGTGGGAACATAAATGAAGGGGACATAATTTTGGCAGACAAAGGTTTCAATGTAGTCAATTTGTTTAATGACATTAACTTGGATTTAAATATTCCAGTATTCAGGATCAGTGGTGCTCAGTTCACCGCCGAACAAGTTCAAGTAACTAGAAAAGTAGCCCAGGAACGAATTCATGTAGAACGGGCTATTGGAAGATTAAAAAGATTTTCAATCTTATCTCTAAAAATACCAGTAGCAAGTTTAGGCACTATTGAACAAATCTATCATGTTTGTTGTTGGTTAACTAATTTTAGATTTCCACTAAGAAACGAAAACTAAAATGCAAATCAAAGAAAAAAACTGCCACACTGACTTATCATCAACCACCAAAACTAGAACTTCAACTGTGTTGACCTGTCCTATAATAATTAGTTGAAACAAACATTCTCTATATTCTTGTATTGAACCCTAAATAGTATACTGTAAATCAACAAGATTAATTACATTAACGTTTTAATTGTATGTAAAAATTGAATCTAAGATGAAAATTTAATAAACTTGTTATCAATCAACTTTTGTTTAACTTTTACAATCGTACAATTTGTTCTACCACAATACTAATATTGACTTCGGTATGATATTAACATTAATAATATTAAATATTAATATAATTAATATTATATTATTATAATACCAATAGGATATTAATATCATATTACCTAGCATTGGTCTTTCAAGCCGGATTTTGTTTTTGGAAATATTTTCAAACTCGTTATTAGTGTTTAATAATCGATTTTATTCGGACAGTTAATAGCATATAAACGCACGTATAGAAATATATATATTGATTAATTAAATAAATATTTTACAAATTCAATTTATAATTGTCATAAATTATTCATAAATTTATATTCAAAATTGTTCGAAATTTTTAAATACATTTGTTGGCAAAAATTGGCATCGAAAATAATTTTTTCTTGAAATATTTCCTTGCTAGTTTGAATATAAACTACAAATATTCCCCATCGCAAACCACTCACTAACATTTGGCCTTGCACTTGAAAATAATATTCATGATCACACTTTAATTTTGGTTTGTTATTTTCATCATTTGCAAGGCAAAAATTTTTCAGGCGTATATATTCTGTTAAATTTGAGGCTTTTTCGCTGCATGGACATTTAACCTCTAGTACACCGTAACTATCGCAGTTACTATCGAATAAAATTCCGTCTGGAGTCGCTCCAATATGGAAAGCATACGGATGAATTATAAAACCACATTTAAAATATTTAAATGTTTTGTTTTTTTCCAAAAAAACATTAATAGCCACTGGTTCATATTTTAAGCCATGTTTGACAGCCTTGATGTTGCTTATATCTGGCGGATTTACAAACATATTCACAAAAGCTGCATTGAAGAGTTTTCTTTTGTAGACATAGCCAAATTTGGATGCTGTGAACCGATATCGCCGATGTATCTTCCAAGCTTCGCTATTACTTTGCCTTCTCGTAGCTAATTCAATTTCCGATGTTTTCTCAAAAGTTAGCGCTTCAAGAAATTGGCAGTTCATCGGCGGATAGCTGATCAGGATATTTATGATCTCACTGTCAAGAACTGGTAGGCTAATTTCTAGATCTTCCGATGAGATTGGAACTAGTTGTGGTTTAGCTCGCGCAATACGACCTAGTGCCGAACATGTTGGTACGTAGATATCTGCAAAATTATAGAAAAAAGCTACTAAAATTAAATTACGACTTCCTCCTTGCCACGGCCCTCATAAGGAATAACGATCATTATGTAAGTCGAAATTGTTATTAAATTTTAAAATCAAAATATAAAAATCAATATTTGTTAAATCAGTCCTTTTTCTATTCTGATGTTTTATTTATTCCTCGAAATAATCGTCGTGCCCGCTACGTACCGCAGGGCGTGACAATATGAAATTTCATTATGCTAAACCCTAACTAAAACTGTACATACCATTTTTTAATAATATATTAGTATTACTGTCGTGCACTGACACCATCGATATAAACGGAATTCCCGGATTTATGCTACTCAGCAAATCCTTCAAAACATGGATGCTGTGATTGGAAATTTTCGTCAAATTTGGATTCAGCATGGGAGATCGTAACGTTGACATTACAGGCAATTTCTTCCTGGTATCCTTGATCGGCTTTGCATATACAGCGTTGGAAACTTGTTCCGCTTCGATTTTTTTACCTCGAGGTTTATTCCATTCCATGGGCAATGAAGTGCAGGAAGCGTCTTCGGGAATTTCTGTACATTGCAGTAAAATTAAATCGTGCAGATAGTATGCCAATGCCACAACATGATTACACGATTCTGAATTTCTGCAAATTTACGCTTATTAATATAAGTTTTTAATTAAAAAATTTTTCACTTACCCAGCTTCACAGCTACAATAAGCTGATATAATTTTCATATTGGGTGACATATTCAGAAGCAGTTCATGTGGCTTGTCATTTTTTTTTTGACTTTTGAAGCATTTCGCTTTTAAATCAAAATTTTTACTGAATACTTCGTGGATGTATCCTTCTTTGAAAAATAAATATCCTCGACCACGTTGCCTGTTTGTCCAAAATTTGCTTTTGAAAAAAGCTTCAGCATTTCCGAAAGAGAAATTTTCAAAGTTTAATAAACTTTTAGTCCACATTATGATCTAAAAAAAATTAAATTTATTGTTTAAGTCAAAAATATATAGAATATAATAATCAGACACGAAATATTTGTAATATACATATTTATACAGTAAATAATACTTATTTTACAATGTCATAAAAAAATACCAATTTAATTCTTCTTTTTATACCATTGAGAATGATTATATTGAATAATCGAAACTAGTCTGCCACAATATCGATTTTTAGTAGAACTTTGTGTCTGATTATTATATTAATTACTACTGATTTGAGATGAACCAAGAACTATTGAAGTTTATAAATAGATTACTCACAAAATAATGTAAAACCAACCAAACAAGAACGAACACAAGAAAAAACACTTTATACACAAGAAAATATTGTTGTTTGAACTATGCAAAACACAAAACTAAAACCAACCAAACAAGAACGAACACAAGAAAAAACAATTTATACACAAGAAAATATTGTTGTTTGAACTATGCAAAAAGCAAAACACATCTATCCATACAAGTAGTCAGAAACATACTAATATTTGTCTGTACAACTAGCGGCGCTGGCACTAAGCGCTCACTTCAATCGGGTGCTGGCAACTAAACGCCTACTTCACTCTTCTCCACGCAATGCGCGCGAATCATGTTTGCTTCTTGCTCGAACTAATGAGAAATCATATCAATGTCCTTTTTCCGCCTTACAGAGATAGGTGAATTGTATTTCTTTGGTTTTTGGTAACTCAAAATATTGACATTACGCTGTATTTTGTCTGCAAAACATTTTTTTTTAAATTTATGTTAGCGCCTAAATGTTTTAATAGATCCACCTCAATAAGACCATCGTAATGAGGATTAAAATCAAATATATGAAAATCGAAATATTCGTCAGTTTTAAACACTTTTGGTAGTGGAATATGGACGATATGTTTGTGAGAAGTAGTACCGTGAGCAGTTCTAATTTTAAATGGTGATTCTTGTATGAAATTATTATAATATTGTTGAACAATTTATGTGCTAATTAAACTTTTGTCCTGTATCTATCATAAACTTTAGATTAATTTGAGGAATTATTATATGTGGTAGCTTAAAAGTATTAATGTTTGAAACGTCTATTATGTTGGGTTGTCTGAATGGCCGGCCAACTGAAAAGAATTAAGGTTATGTTCACTATTATTGTGTTCAAAATCTATAGTTGGTGGGGAATAATTATTAATTTCTTGTTGAAACAACTCTTGCGTTATTGCATTTGGTTGAGTATGGTAGTTGTTTTGCGTTCTCCTTTGCGTATTACCCGATGATGTATCTATTGGTTCTGGACGATTATTTCGATTAGCATTATTGAATGCTGGCCTATTTTGAAAGTTTGTGTTAGGCCATCTGTTATTAAAAGTTTGCCTAACACCTGCCGACAATGGTCTAAAATTTGGCCTATAATTAGTGAAACGAGAATACCTGAATTAGTACTATAAAATCGAGGACTGTCATTAAATGATTGATTTCTAGATGGATAATAATTAGGTGCATTCGAATTAAATGTATTGGTCGTTTCTGGAATTCTGAAATTATAGTGTTTATTTATATGATTTACTCGGAGGTCTATGCGAATTTGTATCATTTCTTAATGCGTTATTTTGCGCATACGAAAAATTCTCTTCTTGTATAACAAAACTAATAGCTTGTTCTAAATTTTCGGGGTTCCTTATTCTTATTAATAAACTATTATGAAGGCCTTTTAAAAATGCGTCTAATGCTTGTGTTTCATAAATATTTGCTTTGACGCGACGCGCATTTACATTTACATCTAAAAATTGTTATTAAATTATTATCATTTACTCTTTCAACTAATTGTAACTTCTTTAACAACAAACTTAATAAATCTTGAACTCTATTGCCAAATACTACTGCACTTTCGTTTTTCTGTTGCTTTACATGTCATAAGTCCCCTACTAGAAAATTTTCGTCTCGCTGATCTGAGAAAAATTGTATCAGCAAATCTTTGATTGAATTCCATGTTGTTAAATTTCCACGACTGCCTAATAAATCTAAAGCCCTATCTGTTAATTTACCTATTATGGCCCTAAGTAAAAATTGATTCTGTGGATTGCCAGCGTTTATTCTATCGGTAAAAGTATTAATCAAATACTCGCTAGATGAAATGAATATTGCCAGAGTTGGCGGGTTACTATTGAATTCGGGTATAGTATCAATATGAAACTTTTGGATAGCAGGGATTGCCATTCTGTTTATACGAATAGGACTTCCGTCTCGATAATTTTCGTCACTATCTGACAATAATAATATTCTCTAGCATATGATTATTAATTAACTGGTATTAAAATACTCAATGATTGTTTTATATTTAGTTTTAATATTTAACATTTATTACAAAACTTTTGGGAAATAGGAAACAAGACTTACAGGATTTGCTGTGTTTGCATTTTCTTCTTGAAATACTTGAACTATGTTGTTTTAAATTTTCGTATGATGTACACGGAGAAAAATGTGTGGTAAAGATTATCACAACTGTGTCTAATTTTACCACAAAATTTAGTGAAAATAGGGACAAGAACAATAAGTAGAACAAATTTTCTACTATATTTTTGTGGTAGTATTAATGTGGTAACTGTTACCACATTAATTGTAACAATAACTAGAATATGTTGTTTATGTATGACTACTGTATTCTGGTAACCGTTACGTCAAATAACTTGTAATTTTAGATATGGTATTTCTTGTGCTATTTACTAGTACATGATAGTATAGATAATTATTGCAGTTTGGTCATCATAACTATTAATATGTTCGTTGAATATTCTTCATTGGAATAAATGCTATTATAAAATATTAACTTTTAACCAGTAAAATAGTTATTTATACAACAAGTAGCAAAATGTACTCGTCATATTGTCCAACTCGGCTGACGCCTCGTTGGACAAATTTACGACTCGTGAAAAAATAACTAATTTTGCTCGTGTTGTATACACTATTTTTTGCAATTTTTAATGAAAATAATAAATATTAAATATTAGTTAATAATCAGATGACAATCGGTTGCTTGATTCAAGCTTAATTTGTTTTTAATTGAAGCAAGCATTGATAAAACAGTTGAAATCGCCCCTAGGAACAAATAATCAAACAGTTTCCTTCACATAATTGAAATTGAATAGAAGTGTTTGCTAACTCAAATTTAATGGAAGTGTTGCTTATATGTTCCAGTTCAGTTAAATAATCTGTCTAATTGTGTAATTAATTTTATTATTAAATAAAACAATGCTGTTTTGTAACATTTTGCCACGTTTTGATCAATTTTTAAAATAAT
Organism: Cryptophagus acutangulus; assembly: GCA_963556235.1. Taxonomy (NCBI): domain Eukaryota; kingdom Metazoa; phylum Arthropoda; class Insecta; order Coleoptera; family Cryptophagidae; genus Cryptophagus; species Cryptophagus acutangulus. The sequence continues at coordinate 5,877,217 of OY744568.1, forward strand.
GAAAAACAGTAAAAATAATGAAAAAAAGTAGAAAAAGAGTGAAAAAAAAGTCTTTTTTTTTCACGCTTTTTTTAGAACCATAAAAAAAAGAAGGCCGTTTCAACATCAAAAATGGCAACTAAAAAGATGTTATTTTAATCGAAAATTGCAAAAAGTTGTTTATACCATTATTGATAGTTTGCTTAATCGAAATTATATAGCATTTATAACTATTGCTTGAAGAAATTTTAACAAAGTTTGTTTAGGATGGGAATTTATTGTTGATTAAAATATAACAATTTGATATACAAATTAAAAAATTTATTAGCAAAACAGATAAAATTATAACGGTAAATCAAAACACAAAATATCTCATTCATAATGCAAAACATGAAAATAAAAATACATATTCATAAAATACATATCCATATTTATTATATAAATATAATATACAGGGTTATATATGATAACGTGTACAAATGTACACGTTACCATATGGTTTGTTTCTTGGCTTATTTTAAGACAAAATTTTTATACATTTGCGGATCCAAAAGTTTATCATTCGTCCTGTCTATTAAAAAAGTTTTGGCTAAAAATAAGCCAAGGCACAGGTCAGTCATTTTTTACATTTAACCACAAATTACCCTTCATAAAAACTACAAATGCAATAAATAGAATAAATAAATAGTTCAACTTTCTCTTATAGTAACAAACTCAATAAAATTTATAACACTCAAATGACAAGGAAACGAATTTGCCAGATCATCTATAGAAATTAAACACTGCTTAAAACTTTTTTGATTATTTATAAAATACGCTCCAAAATGCTCATCAAAATAATGAATTTTGTGTTGATTTAAAATTAACCAATAATTTATATTATTTGTTAAAATGTACTTGATTTTTCCAAAATTTGGTTCATCGTATTGGTTGTATGAATGTATTACAACGCATTTTATTTTATATACAGTTCCTTTATAGTCTAACCATTTTACTGTAAAGCAGTTTTTAAGATCAATTGACTCAAGAAAGTTATATTGATTTAAGGCGTTTAAGTCGTAATTCTGAGATCCGTATTTTGCTGAATCAGGAACATTAAACTCTTTCATCAAATTATTACAAAGTTGTAATTGATGTTTTATCGACAATGTATGTGAAACATTGACTCGTGAGTTGCAAGTATTAGCAGTTGCTTTAAGTTTTTTGTGCTTTAATTCAAACTTCATAGCCGACAAATGTATTAAAGGACTTGACATTTTCAATATATCGCCATAATGAACCATATGATGAAATTTTGGTCTTAAATGTTCGTTCGGAAAGATTTCTAAAAACAACTTATGATGGTCATGTACTAGTGAATCAAGTAATAAATTAGTTTCTGTTTGGACACTACGGGAAGTAACAATTGTGATGATTTTATAAAGTAAAATATATAATTTCTATAGTATATTTCCTCCTGGAATCCAATCTCCGATTAAACAACCTAAGTATCGACAAAAAATTCTGATTTCAGTAGCAGACATTTTTAACCGATTTTTTTTCAAATCGGTTTTTCTTATTATTGGTGGTTTATTGTTTTTATCAATATGACCATAGTCGAAACTATGAATCCTGCTATTTAATGACTCTAAGCTAAATAATTTTAATTCGAATATAAATTTGTTTAAAATAAAAACTAAGTCATAGTTACAAAACCCCTTCGAATTAATCATGCATTATATCAACATTGTGATTATCTATTACATGATATCCTTCAATTTGATTAAAGATACACGTTTCTTTGACACCCGTTACTGAATAATCCAAATGTGTCTCATTATTATAAGATGTTATAGTTCTAATATAAGAATTAATTTTTTGGGGTTGCTTTCTACTTATTTCTTTTGTCGATTTACAAAACCTAATATACTATGAAGTCCTAAGTTGTCACCTAAAATTAATTTAAGCGAAAATTTTATTTTTATACGTTTATTATTATTATATTCTACATCTAATTCTGTTCTTTGCAAAAAATTTATATCTTTAATTAGTTCAATAAAAATTATTTTATTTCCAAATTTAGATCGATATTTTGAATTAAAAAGTAGTACTAAAAATATTGAACTTAATTTAGAAGAAATTTCAGGAGAGAGGCAGGGTAGATAAATGTAAACAGCACTTTACTTATGCACTCCCGCATGTGTACCTAAAGCATTACATACTTCAAAGTCATAAGAATATTGGGAACGTTACTATAGAATGATTTTCATGATCTGACCATAAATTTCCATGCGAAAAATTAGACATTATTTTATTTTTATGAGTTTCTTGCAATGAATGCAAGTATTCTAAAGTTGTATTACAAAACGCAGAAATTGCAAAGAGCTGCTTCATTATTTGGGAAGGTTTAATTAATTTGATAGTACATTCTTTTGGAACTAGTTCTTGAATATTATTGTGTTGCTTTGTAACTAATTGCTGACCTACTATTACATTTAATGGCTTAATAAAACATCCAGTTTTTTCCAAAAAGCAAATCTTTTATATTCTGTATTGAAATTTGCAAATATATCTTTAAATAATTCGAATATTATTTTTATTTCAGTGGTAATGTCTGCATTGCAGTTTTTAATTCTTGATCCTATTTTCAGTTGCAAGTTGTTGATAATAGATTGAAATAACTTTAAAATTTGATTTATAATTTTTTCAGTTGCAAGTTGTTGATAATAGATTGAAATTTAAAATCCTTATAGATACAAATATAACACTTCATCATATTAAGTTTTTATCTATTAGTAAAATAATTAAATTTTTTTTTTGCAATACGTTTACTGCAACAAAATCCTTGTCAAACTGGGTGTAAATACCATATATTGTTTGTTGAATAAAGATCCAGGTTTGCTCTGCTTCTGCAAGATATTGTATATCAAACGAATGAAATACTTTGAAGCAAACATCTACAGCTTGTTCGGGTGTACTCATTTTATAAATGTTTTGATTTATCACAACATAACCAGTACCACCAGTACAATAAATGGCTGAACTGTCAAACCAAAATGTAAAAATTTGGTTCGTTTCATTTCAAGATGAGCTAGTACATTGCCAGGATTCTGAAATAATATTTTTGCAATTTGCGATTAAAATGACATCTTTTTAGTTGCCATTTTTGATATTGAAACAGCCTTCTTTTTTTTATTGATCTAAAAAAAGCGTGAAAAAAAGACTTTATCCAATTTCGTTGATAAAGTGTCAATTTTATCTACTAAAATGAGTGACTAAAGTGCATCATTTAATCACTAGTGATTAAATGAACTGTCATTCTCTAATAATGTCAATTTAGTTTATTTACGATTGCAATATATGTTTATGTTACAACTTGAACATTGTTATTATATGCGCTATTATATTTTAAAAATTTCATAATTTCTGGAAACTAGTTGAAATTAAAATTTGTAATATATTTGAGATTTTAAAATAAGCGCAATTTTTTGGTGCATATTTATTTCCACAAATTTGGCATTACAAAGTAGCTGTTGACAGTGCTGTCAGTGCATTAACTTATTGAGTCTCATTTTGGGGTTATAAATATTACTTGTTGAACCATTATTATATTTAGTAGCCCCGACTATTAAAACATTGAAAATGCTTAATGTTAGCAGTGATGAAGACAGCGAAAATCAGTGTACTCCACCTGAAATTCTCGTTGAAGCAAATATCGCCACATTAGGTATATTGCCGACGAAATCTAGAGAAGATATATTGCCGACGAAATCTGCCTCATATATATTATTATTATAATATTATTATATTATTATTATAATATTATTCTGTATATGAGAAACAATATAGCTGCTTTATGGAGTGGTGTAAGCAAAATAAGGTGAAATGAATTTCGGAAAATGCACTATTAGCATATTTTTCACAAAAATCTAAATTATTGAAACCTTCTACATTATGGTCACAATATTCGATGCTGAAGGCTACTATAGCTATCAAAAATGATATCCACATTAATAGATTTGCCAAATTAATAGCATTTCTTAAACAAAAATCTGTGGGATTTAAACCAAAGAAGTCAAACACTTTATCGAAAAACGAAATAGAAAAGTTTTTATTGGAGGCTCCTGATGAAACATATTTATTGAAGAAGGTTAAACATAACAGAATTATAAATTTTAAAAGTTTAAATATATTTTATTGATTATTTCAGGTTGTACTTATTATTGGAGTAGCAGGAGCATGCCGATGCGATGAATTATGTAAGATGAGTGTTAATGACATTCAAGATAAAGAATCTATTTTAATTGTGACTGTACCTGAAACGAAAACGAAACGCCAAAGAATTTTCACAATAACTGATGGAGTAACTGAAAATCTAACAAAGTATCGAAAATACATTTCTCTGCGTGACCCTCGAACATCTCACCAGCGTTTATTTGTTAATTACAAATTCCATAAATGTACTGTGCAACCTGTTGGTATCAATACCTTTTCAAAAATCCCACAATCAATCGCACAATATCTTCAATTGCCTGAGTCAAACTTGTACACAGGACATTGTTTACGACGATCTTCTGCGAGTATTTTAGTCAATGAAGGAGGTGATATTTTAAGCCTTAAAAGGCATGGTGGTTGGAGATCAACTTCAGTTGCTGAAGGTTATGTTGAAGATGCTTTGTATAATAAAATCAATGTTTCTAAGAAAATTCTTGGAGAAGTGAATACAAACCCGACTGCTGAATCAACAATCCAAAATAATGCAGTTCAAGAAGCAGATTTGAATGACAACAATCCAACTACATCAAACAATATGTTAATATCTAACCAATTAAATAAAGATATTAACACTGTTAATAAATGTACTATTAATGTTGGAAAAACTAACAATATTCCAGGTACCATCAATTTTGGTACTCTTACAAATTGCACCGTTAATGTTTATACTAGTGGTAGTACTGGTCAACCGAGTAGCCAACCTAATTCATAATTTAATATTATTGTTTTGAATTATTATATGTTTAGTTAAAAATATGTAATAATATAATTTCATTAAATTATTTTGTAAACATTAAATTTCAATTAAATAAAATCAACTTTATATTAAAATATGCATTACTTTTTAGCAAAGTTTTTTTAGCATATTTATCATTTATGTAAATTACCAAAATTTATTCATAACGAAATCCAAATTGTTGTGTTTCTTATATTATGAAATTGGATAAAATTAGGTTTAGCACACGTGAGTAATTGTCATTTAATCATTCGTCTGATTGGGGCACTCGCCTACGGCTCGTGCGCCCAACTTTCATACTCATGATTAAATGACAAACTTTACTCACTTGTACTAAAAATAGCTATTTTTTCACTCTTTTTCTACTTTTTTTCACTCTTTTTACTTTTTTTTCATTATTTTAAAAATTGCTAAAAGCGCGGCAAAAAGTTATAAAACCGCAATGTTTTATTTATTAACAATATTAATTGTACAATTAGTAAGATTATTTAACTGAACAAGAACATATAAGCAACATTTCCATTAAATTTGAGTTAGCAAACACTTGTATTCGATTTGAATTATGTGAAGAAAGCTGTTTGATTTTTCGTTCCTAGGGGCAATTTCAATTGTTTTATCAATGCTTGCTCTAATTAATAACAAATTAAGCTTGAATCAAGCAACCGATTGTCATCTGATTATTAACTAATCTTTAATATTTTTTTATTTTAATTAAAAATTGCAAAAAATAGTGTATACAACACGAGCAAAATTAGTTATTTTTTCACTTGTCGCATTGTCCAACTCGGCTGACGCCTCGTTGGACAAATTTATGACTCGTGAAAAAATAACTTACATTTTGCTACTTGTTGTATAAATAACTATTTTTTAGCTTTAAATAATAAAAAAAATGATTTTATGTACCCGCGTGTGAAAAATAAAACTTTCAAGTGCTTCAATTTTAGAAGGTTTCCATAGATTAATTTTTCTTGTATTGAAATAGAGTTGTAAAAGAATAAGCGATAAAAGAGCCGCGTCTGATAAATTTTCTGAAGGAATCTCACTGATAAATGATTTAATAATAGGTCATGGTTTTTCCAAAATTAGGTTTAAAAGTTTATTTTTATTTAATGGCCACCATTCAACAAACGTATCTTTTTTATTTTCATACAGATGTACAAAATCGTTCTCCCACTAGAAAAAAACATTTTGATATAATGAAACAACAATTATATGTATATTCTATATGTAATATTTACCAATGTGTAACCAAGAGGCTTTGCTAAGCATTGAAATTTTTTAAAAATCTCCTCAACTGATAAATTTTTTATCAGAGCTTTACGTGCAGTTATTGATTCGTCCATTTCTCCAAAACTAGTGGCCACGGTTCTGCACTATTTTCTAACCAAGTAATCAAATCACTCGATATTTCATCTAATTCATATGGAGTTTCGCCACCATTAACTGTATCCACCTTATGAATTTTTTTTGCCAATCCTAATTTGATTAGTTGCTTTCTTTTGTTGCAATAATAATCGTATAAACATCCTTCAGATGTAATACTTTTTTTCCCTAAAACTCTTGATGGAATGTAATATATTGATGCATTTTCTTGAACAAATAAATCAGTAATTGCTTTGGAAATTTTTTCAAATCTTGTACGAGTAATTCTGAAAAATTAAATTACTAAACATTAATAACTGTTTTATAATGCTCTGGTTTATAGTTGTTTATTTAACATAAAATATTTAACAAATTTGAAGCCTTTGAATGGTTTGTTGAAACAGAACAAGTAATCGGAATATCTGATTTTATTAAATGTATTCAACATATGTTAAATAAGTAAGTATAAATCAAGCATAATAGTTATTTATACAACAAGTAGCAAAATGTAAGTTGTCCAACTATTAAATGTATTGTCCAATGTATTGTCCAACTCGGCTGACGCCTCGTTGCACAAATTTACGACTCGTGAAAAAATAACTAATTTTGCTCGTGTTGTATACACTATTTTTTGCAATTTTTAATTAAAATAAAAAAATATTAAAGATTAGTTAATAATCAGATGACAATCGGTTGCTTGATTCAAGCTTAATTTGTTATTAATTAGAGCAAGCATTCATAAAACAATTGAAATCGCCTCTAGGAACGAAACATCAAACAGCTTCCTTCACATAATTCAAATCGAACAGAAGTGTTTGCTAACTCAAATTTAATGAAAATCTTGCTTATATGTTTCTGTTTAGTTAAATATTCTTACTAATTGTACAATTAATATTGTTAATAAATAAAACATTGCGGTTTTATAACTTTTTGCCGCGTTTTTATCAATTTTTAAAATAATGAAAAAAAGTAAAAAGAGTGAAAAAAAGTAGAAAAAGAGTGAAAAAAAGTCTTTTTTTCACGCTTTTTTTAAAACAATAAAAAAAAGAAGGCTGTTTCAACATCAAAAATGGCAACTAAAAAGATGTCATTTTAATCGCAAATTGCAAAATAGCTATTTGTGTATTAAGAGCGCAAAGTGATACTTTGTCGCGCGAGAGCGGAGCACGACAATCTGGCGAGAGCAACAAAAACATTTTGCGCTCGAAATACACACAAGATTTTTCCTACAATCGATTTTAAATTAAATTTTTGTTGCAAAAATGTAAAATTAATATTTTGACGACAAATAAAAATGTGATTATATCATCGGTAACCAAGAAACGCTAATTTCTAAAAACAAAACTATTGTTCTACTGCATTGTTTTGATTTAGCGAGCGGGAAAATCAGCAAAAAGATCTAGAGCGGGAAAGTGACAACTTCTCGGAAAACGCCAACTTTTCGTTGTCAAATGGAAGCACAAAGGCTTACTTTTATATGCGATTGTAGAAAAAAAAAATTTTTTCACGCTTTTTTAGATCAATAAAAAAAAGAAGGCTGTTTCAATATCAAAAATGGCAACTAAAAAGATGTCATTTTAATCGCAAATTGCAATAGTTATTTAAGTATTAAGGTCAGTAAGTGCATACTACCGGTGGAGGGTGTGTTTGGAGATCGAGACGTAGTCGAGATCTCCAATACGCCCGATACCGGTAGGGCACTTACTGACCGCAATGCTTATTACGTTTTTTGCAGTATCGAGAACATAAGAAAATTACTATTTGATTAATAAATTACAAATTTAATAAATTAATTTTTATCAAGTAGCATATGGTTTGGTTACTACTGTCATTTAATAAGTGAATTAATAATTTCCAATTAGTTTCTTAATTAACTGATCAGAAATAGGAGACAGTGATGATTCGGATGTTGAAAGTACGTGGAACATAGGATGTTCGGCAATTATTCCTGAAAAATCTAAAGAACGCAATTAATTAAATCGATTAAAAAAAAACAAAAAATTGAATTGCGTTTACTTACCGCACGGTATTTTGTAAAAGTAACCTACTATGATTATTATAAAATCAGTAACCATGTCAAATTACACGATCGTGCAAAAATAGTTATTTGCGCTACTAGTAGCGGTAAGTAAACTTTTTTGTCCGAGGTAGAAGTTTGTGTACCGAGGCGGAGCCGAGGTACACAATCTTCCGAGGACAGAAAAGATACTTACCTGCGTGTTGCGCATTACGTTTTTCTCACTACCAATTTGAAAATCATTAGTAAACTCTACTAAATTAATAAACTGACATTCCATTTATATCTATCAAAAAGTCGCGGCACACTGGTTTCGTGTTTATATTTATAATATTATAAAATCTAGTCGTCTATGCTGAATGGTTGCTAAGGCAATGTATAATAATAATTTATAATTAATTAATTAATTAATTAAAATAATTAATTAATTAATTTTATAATTAATTAATTATTATTATTTTATTTAATTATTATAATAATTAATTTTATAATAATTAATTTTAATAAATAAATTAAATTATTTTAAATATATTCCTCATTCGTTTGGTATATTTTTAATTTTTAGACACCCTAGCGCGGAAAGTGTCCTATCGCGGAAAGTGACCTAATGCGGAAAGTGACCTGCCGCGGTAAATATTGTTTTTACATAGTTACGGCGCGTTGTTAAGGTAGCTAGGTGTTCTACTTTCCATTACATTTGATTTTTTATCAATGTAATGTCAATTTACCTATATGGTAGTGAGAAAAATATATTATTAAATTTTATTATAATTAAAAAGTTTACCTTTTATTCTCATTTTCTTTAAATTCGTTGTTTATTATTATTGCGCACAGTTTTGATCTGCTAATATCCATTCCATCTTCCACATATTTCAATATTATTTTTCCTTCTAAGGAACTTTCCAGAAGTTTTTTCAAATTAAGATTGGTTTCAGTACTTCTATTACTATTCGATGTTTGAGACGCAGATGTAGAAGGATATGAGATAGTAGAAAGAGTATTTTCAATTTTACTCAATATTTTGTTTGAATTTGCATCACACAATGAGGAAGATGCATATAATTTATTTTGCCTGAAATATATTTTCAAATTGTTAAAAAAATATGTTGTAAGGCAACGGAACAATGTTTTTGATAATTTATTACGTCTGTATTACTGAAAATCTCGATTATATTTCATAATTAATTCAAATAATGTCACGTGAGCTAAAACGCAGTTCCATTGGTGTGACGTCACCCGACGGTCTCGATTGTTGATATAGGTTATGTATGGACCGAGTATTTAACTTGTGTGGTACGTTTTGAGTGGTTTTAGATCGTATTATTTTATGTTAGCTCCCTACATAAATGCAAACCCAAACTTTTTTGGAGCCGAACTACCAGGAGCGAAAACAGAAAGGTAAAGAATATTTTTTACTCGGTTTTTGATTTTGAGTTATATTAGATGAATTTTTAATTTGGTGTTTTTAGCTAATGTAAATAATTAGCTAATTAATTCTTAGATCTTACTAATGGTTTTGTTTCATTCATATGCAAAAAGCGTAAAAAAAAAGCAAACCACGAAGCAGAAGTTGCAATATCCAATACACCGGCACACAAGTAAATATTAGCGAGCTGATGAGAGCGCCTGGTGACGTCACAACAGAGCGAGTCCTGTTCTCGCCGTTTACGCGGCGATTCAAATTCATCATTTTTAATTAATTTATTTTAAACGCATTTCTGAACCGATTTATATGATTTTGGTATGAATAGAATTCTGATTTTTTGGACTATTTATGTAGGCTATTTTCTAAAAATGTGCATCTTCCTCATTCTACAAATGCACTATCGTTTAAAGGAAGCGAGATTGAATTAATCCATTCGTTTTTTTTTGAGTAAAATTACGATCTCCTAATTTTGGGACCAGAAACGCAATATCTTCATCAGTTAATAACAGGATAGTATCCGAAGTAATATTCTGTTCTAAAACAAATATTGAATATCAATTATTAATTAAGTATAAAATATATAAAAGAATACTCTAATAAATATATGGAATATTAAATATTCCTTCAATCTTATTCAAAGTATATGAATATACAAAGTACTTTTCAAAAATTGCTCATACTTTAATTATAAGTATAAGTTTTGAAATTTGTTAGGAGTTAAAAATTTGTGAATAATTGTAAAATCTCACAATTTTGATTTTTGATTTGTATTAAATAATTTAAAATTTTTTTGTGCGGCCGGCTTGTAGTGTTGCCGGCTATTCGTAAAAAAGTGCAAACACTTATATTTAAATTCATAACTAAACTAATTCTCAATCAAAAATTAAAAATCAAAGTGTATTAGAATCAACATTTATCAGTGCATGCTACAAAAATAATGTGTTTTTGAAATATGTTATAGTTTAAAAGATATTAGGATGGGAACATAAAAGTATGTGAAAAATGATGAAGTTTTGCCTATAGGAAACCGAGATATTCGCTTTTAAAGAGTTGGATGGTCCATTTAACTTCATGTAAATATTTATATGTTATATTTTTTTTAAGTAGATTGGCTACCTTTCTTTGAAATTTGGTTCACTGATACATATGTATTTGTAGAATATTATAATGTGCTCAACTCGTTTTTTTTAAATAACGCCTTCTACACTGGACGACTTTTGGACTACCAGTGCCATTTAAATAAGAATAATTTAAGGAATAATTATAGATAGATCACAAATTTTCACCTCAAAAAGCCTACGGAGTGAACGATAGCTCCAAGCGAGCACTCTACTACAAGTGCCAAGATGACCATTGCCCTCCGCTCGTTGCCGCTGGGACCCATAATGATGTAAGTAAATTAATGCTCTAATGTGCGGGGATCAATACGTGAATTAATAAATATCATTTCAACACTGGCCTCTCGACTAATTTATTGAAATACGAACCCGCTACGTTCCCCAGTCGCGTAAATCGTGATATATGGTGGAGACGCCGAGTTCCGCCGAGTTAGGTAGATTCCCCGAAATCTACCCCGCATCGATGCCAAGAATTAACTATTAATTAATATAATAAAAGTATTTCGACTAATTTTTGTTGGTCTCCTCTTTCTCGCGGAACACGTAAAACTAATGTCAACGAAATAAGCGTAAAACAGGAGCCAATTAACTCAGCCCCTAAAAAACTTATAACACCGTAACATGCGTAATAACATGGTTCTCAAGATAAACCAAACACCAGGGACCAAAGCCTTTCTTCAAACTGGATGCTGAGGCTGGCATCTACCCTGGTGGTTGGGTAACAACGAAACGCCTAAATGTTACACACAATTTATGCATTTGCAAATTGATACTCATGAATTTATAATTTTAAATCACAATTTAACCCTGACACAAGTGAATAATAAATTGAAACTGTAGTTTTATTACCCATTTGCCACACGCCCAATTTGTTACATTAATTTTCACTGACTTGCGTGTTTGATGTTATTGCATAATTATACTATATCATTCCATATCACACTTATCGTAAAGGCCTGTAATCTATTATGTTAGATGACTCTGACAAGAACGAGACGCAGTATAACCAGTAGGGATCATTTAATTAAAAACGGTATAACACCCAAACTCGTCGACATACAGTATGTCAAACGCAGACAAACCTCACACGAGACTACAATCTAAGAAATTAGGGGAAGCGGTTGGTAACCCGGTAGCAAGAAGCTCAACATACGTACCGGAAGAAACAGGAAAAGGTGATCGGGTTACAAGCAGACCTACGACGGGCTTACCAGACCTAAGCCAAATCAAGGCCGCGCCAAGAGCAAAACAGAGTGTGCAAGTGGTGGTAAGACCTGTAGGAGATACGACCACAGAACGCGAAGACGAAGATAACGCGTGCTCCATGTTGAGCGAACAAAAGGAAAAAGAAGATCGAGAGCGAAGGGCTGCCTTGGAGAAGGCCACAAAAGACAAAGGAGAGCAAGAAGCAAAGGAATTTGAAGAAGAGGAGAGGCGTAAGGCCGAACAGCTACAAACATAAGCAGAGGAATTAGAGAAAATTGCAAGAGAGCGAAGAAATAGAAGGAAATTGGAAAAGGAGGCAGCAGAAAAGGCGTCGAAGGAAACGCTACAACGAAAAGAAGAAAAAAAAGAAAACTAGCAACAAGCGAAGCACTACGGAAAGAGCAAGAAGAAAGACGGAGAAGGGATACCACCGACGAGGAGAAGGACGAAAAAATAGCCAGACAAAGCGCGGCTAAGGAAGCACAAAAAGAAAAGAAAAAAATTGAAAAATTACGAAGAGAAGAAGCAGATAGGATAGCCGACCTAGAGCAGCAGGACAAAACTAGAAGAGAAAACATGGCAGACATAACGCTAGGGGACAGTAACGCAGCAGCACAAACACCATCAGTCCCAGAATTTATCGCGCCTAAATTATTCAATCCGTCATCGACCAATCTGCTATCATTCATACGCCAATATGATAGGTGCGCGGCGGCGAACGGATGGGACGACAACTACAAAATGTTATACTTTGGAACATTTTTAAACCGCGTTGCAAACACTTGGTACAAGGACTACAGAACTAGACCCGAAAATTGCTCCAAAATTTGGAGTGACATAAGTGACGACTTTATACAAGAATTCGGAGGCGCAGACGAGATAAATAACGCTATGTTTAGATTCACTAGTCGTAGACAACACCCATGGGAAAGGGTAAAAGCATACTACTACGAGCTGAAAGCCTTAGCACACGAAGCCGATCCAAGACTGTCCGACAAAAACTTCGGACATTTCTTCGAAAATGGACTGCAACCAGCGATACTCCGCGCGTACAGGCTGCACAAGGACGAAACGATGACGAGGGATAAAATAAAAAGCTTGGCATTTAAACTGAACGAGTGAAACGATACAGAAGCAGATGGTCAAAAAAAAATATAAGATGGCGCATCGTGAATAGTTGCATGTTATATCGTTGGCTACTAGTTTTCAAATTACATCCAAAACAAAATCATATGATTTATAAATTTGTGTTCAGAAAGTTCCAGTGTGTGTTTGCATCATATTGCAACTGAAAGATTGTGCATAGCTTTGGCAAAAATGGCAAAAAGCGTGAAAGACGTGGACAAGAAAATTGAACTTCTATCAAAAGAATTTCACAATAAACTTCAGGAATTCAAAGATGAAATTAAAATACCCTGTGCAACAAGTGAACTAGCTGAGGGTTCCAACCATGGGGAGGTAATCACAAGATTTTTGAAATTTGAAGAAGATATCGTTAATCAATTGAAAACCCTTAAAACCGAGGTGAGCAAGCTATCTGCAGAACTAGATAAAATTCATCAAACTAATAATAACTCATCAGTGCTAATGCATGGGGTTAAGGAAGAAGCTAAAGAAGATACATATGAAAAATTGTTACATATTTTTAAATCTAATTTAAAACTTAACATTGAAAAAACCGATATATTCGATTGCTTTAGAATGGGACGCAAAAAACCAAACGCACAAAAACCAAGGCCGATTCTCGTGAAATTTACCACTAAGTGGAAACGCGATTCCGTGTTTTACGCAAAGTCAAATCTCAAGGGCTTATCAATAATGGTTACAGAAATGTTAACAACTACAAGGTTGGAATTGTTTAAGAAATGTGCCAGTATTTACGGTAATAATAATTGTTGGACTGCAAATGGAAACGTGGTGATCTTAAAAAATAATAAAAAAGTTTATGTTACAAATGATAGTGATCTAAATTAAAGTGGGTTCTCTCCGATCGGGTTCCGTTCAGGTTATTTAATTAACTAATAATATTTACAATTGCATTTAGTTTGTCATTTTATGAATTTTATGTTTATTCTTACTTCTCATTAGTAGACATATATAGTTCCACCAAACAATTACGAAATTAATTTATTTTATTTTTATCAAAATATTATTAGTAGTATTATTATTTTTGTTCTTAATTTCTGTTTCATTTCATAGAACTCATAATTATTTAAGGTAATCTTATCCCTGGATTATGTAATGAATTTTTATTTTTATGTTTAAATGCGTAGTCATTTCGAATAAATAAGCATACTTTAGTTTTGTTGAAAATGTCTTTTGTCAGCCTGTCTTTTATTAAAAATGAATGTTAATTTCTAAGAATACACTTATTTTTTATATTTTCTGATTAGTAATCATCAGTCAATTATTTTATTGCATTGAAATTTTGTTAATATTTTGTTTAACCGCATTTAGTAGCCAAGTTTATGCGTAACATTCGACTATCTTATTTTTTTTTTATTCTTACCTATCTATATTTTTTTATTTTTGGATTTCTTCTAAATCGATTTTTGTTTTATATCATTTAGTACAATTTCCTATTATATTACTTATATTTCAATCCGTTTCTTGATCAAATATACTAAACTAAACCTATATTTGCTAACATATACTAAGCTTTACTAAATTATTGATTAATTCTGCTTTCTGTCTCTATATTTATATCTATATATTACAATAGTATATTAGCTGGTAGATGATTAATTGGCTTAACTGTTATAGGTATTGCTAATAATTAACACACAAATAGTTTGATGATTATTGCTAAATTAAATTTGCAATGAAGATTGCTCATATTAACATTAGGTCATTATCTACAGGATTTAATGAATTTTTAAGCTTAGTTTTGGAGAAGGATTTTGAAGTTGTTATGGTTACTGAAACATGGTTAACACCTATGCTGGATTCGAATACATATTCTATCCCGAATTACAATTTTTTTCGAAAAGACAGAGTAAGAGGTAGAGGTGGTGGAGTTGCGGCTTATGTTAAATCCGAAATTCCTTGTTTAGAAATAAATTTTGATTTTTTGGTAAGTGAACCACTTGAATTCTTGTTTTTAAATTTCAGCATTAATAGAAAAAAATTAGCTATAGGTGCTTTTTACAGGCCACCGAATACTAATATTAATAGCTTTATCCCAGACTTAGATAATATATTTTCGTTTATTAGTGTTAGTTTTGATGATATTGTCTGTTTAGGAGATTTAAATGTAAATTTTTTCAATACTTCTAATCCTGTGAGTAGTTGTCTAGATGCGTATAACCTAAATCAAATATTAGACGAACCAACTAGAATCTCAAATAATTCGAATACTCTTATTGATCCAATCTTTGTTAACAACAAAGACACTGTTGTCTCTCTCGGAACTCTGGAAACAAACGGCATTTCTGACCACTTGCTGGTTTTCTGCGAATTAAACATAATAAAATATACAAAAGTACCTAAAATTATTAATTATAGATGTTTTCGCTACTTTAATCTAGATGATTTCACCACAGATATGTTGTCTTTAGATTGGTTTCAGATCATTCGCGAACAAAATATCGATCATAAAATTAATATTCTCAATTCTTTCTTAATATTTTTATTCAACAAACATGCTCCAATTAGAGCTGTTAAGGTTACCAAACCAAAATCACCCTGGTTGACAAATAACATAAAACGTCTTATGATGGAAAGAGATTCAGCTTTGTCAAAGTTCAAAAAATCAAAACTTGATACAGATCGGGATAACTACAGAGTACTGAGAAATTTTACATTGAGCTGCATTAGACAAGAAAAAAAGGCTTATTTAAATTTTATTTATAGCAAAAAAAATCCTAAACTCACGTGGAATACTTTGAGTACATTGAATGTTCACCAGAAAAAACAAATAAACATTCCGGCTAGCCTATGCAACCCTGAAGAAATAAATAAATACTTTGTTTCCTTTTCACAAAATATCAATAACAACTGTAACAAAAAAATCGACTTCTACAACCGCGATAAATATTTTAATAATATGAGTTTTAACTTTACCCTGACGACTGTAGAAGAAGTGCATGAAGGTTTGAAAAGTATTAAATCGAAGGCATTTGGAGTGGATAATATTTCTATTTCAATGTTAACTTACTGTAGTCCTTTCATAGACAAATATCTTGCTCACATATTTAATTGTTGTATTGATGAATATTATTTCCCAGACAACTGGAAAATTGCTATGTGTAGACCACTTGCCAAAAAAGAGAACCCTGAAACATTTTCCGACCTTAGAATCATCAGTATTTTACCTGTTATTTCCAAAATATTTGAAAAAATATTATACCAGCAAATTTCGAAATACTTCTCAAAAAGCAATATTATTCCGGATTCTCAGTCCGGGTTCAGAAAAGGTTTTAGTACGGCTACTGCATTAGTGAGTGTAACTGACACCCTGATATCTTCGATTGACAATGGTTTAACAAGCATTTTGGTTCTGCTCGACTACTCCAAAGCATTCGATACTATAAATCATTCCTTGCTCTGCGCAAAGTTTAAACATTATGGGTTCAGCGAAGAAGCGGTGTCTCTTGTCTTCTCATATTTAGATAAAAGGAAGCAGTTTATAACAATAAATGAGGAAATTTCGACTACATCCACGTTGTCAACAGGAGTGCCTCAAGGGTCAATACTTGGTCCACTCTTTTTCATAATTTACACAGCCGACATATTAAAATCCGTTCGCGCATGTAAAATTCAAGCTTATGCCGACGACACCCAATTACTTTTTAGCTTCCACCCACGTGACTACTTATATGCAAACAATGTTATTAATAATGAACTGGAAAACATCAAAATAAACTCATTAGATCATAACTTATTACTCAATTCTAAAAAATCAACAGTCATGATGTTTGGAACAAAGAGTCAAGTTGATCTTTTAAAACAAAACATGATTATTAATATTGAGAACGTAAAACTAGAATTTAAGGAAGAAGCAAGAAATTTAGGTGTATTACTTGACACTAGTTTAAAATTTAAAAACCATGTTAATAGCATTATAAGAAAGTCATACTTTAAATTAAAATTGCTCTATTCTAACCGACACTTTCTTAATATCAATTTAAGAAAATCTTTATGTGATTCGTTAGTGCTTTCCAACTTTGATTATTGTGATTTTGTTTACGGGACTTATCTCAATGCACAAGAAATATATAGAATTCAAAAAATTCAAAATACTTGCTGTCGTTTTATTTTCGGAATTAGAAAATACGATCACATATCCTTAAAAATTAATGAATTGAACTGGCTTAACATGAAAAATAGACGGCTGCTTCATCTATCGAGCTATGTTCACAAAATCATTATGACAGGTACTCCTAGCAATATTGCTTCAAATTTCATCCCTATGTCACGCATTCATAATAGAAATACTAGATACAATTACAAATTTTTAATTCCCCGTCATCGCAGCTCCATGTTCAGGCGTTCCTTTGTATTTAATGCTGTAAGTGTTTATAATAATATACCTGACAACTTCAAGGTCCTTAATATAAACAAGTTTAAATTTAAAATGAAAATTGCAATATTTAACAAGCAAGCTTTTGAAACAACATAACATTTGTCAACAGTCTGTCTGTGTTCAAGATTGGTCTTCAGCATTATCAATAACTTTATTAATTCTCTTATAATAGGTTTAGGTATAATAACTATAATTTTTATTGTTTTGAATTTATACATATGTATAGGTATATCTCACTGAAATTATTTCATAATTATTCTAATTGTCTTTTCTAATATTTGGTTAAGTAGAGTAGCTTTGAGCTAGACTTCGCCAACTATTAGTCATATGAGCTAAAGCAAACGTACTTAATATGTAATATCATAATTTTCATAACTGTATCTGTTTTTGCTCAATAAAGTCGTTTATTATTATTATTATTATTAATAGGAGGTTTCTGCTAGAGAGCTAAGTCTGTACGACCAGACAGCCTACCCTAGACAGCAAGAAGGAAGCAGTCGATACCCACAGAATAGCTACCCACAAGGACCAAATCTGCGTACTAATTACCGGGACTTCGGAACGGGCTATCGAGGCAACAATTACAGGGGTAATTATCGCCAAAATAATAGTGGAAACTCTTTTTCGCGTACAAATGGATATGGTAATGGGAACGGATCACAGAACTACCGCGGAAGTTACAACAGGGGAAGAAGCTTCAACAACGAGGGGTATAGAGGAAGATCAAACTCCCAAGATGTCCGATATAGAGAAACGAACCAACAGCAACTGCCTAACACACGCACTACCGATGGTAGGCCGAAGTGTTACAATTGCAATCGACCAGGCCACATCGCATCAATGTGCAGAGAATCACCTCAGAACAGAGAACGCAGAGTGTCGTTTGGTGGTCGAGAATCGCCGAACCCAAACGGGGGCGGACGACATTAAACGACCCGAATGTCGTCCTCCACGCAGAGAAAGAAACAGTGGGGGCATATAGGAGGATCCTGACAGTCCAAGGCAAAATACAAGACAATTGCCAAGGAGTAGAATTCGTACTAGACACAGGATCCACAGCAAGTATAATAAAAAGGGAACTCGCGAAAGACTTAACACTAATACCCTCTACGGAGGTATTAACAACCGCAGGGGGGTACAGAGTTGTCGCCCTGGGAAAAACAAAAGTAGAGATTAGTATCGGACCATTTCGCTGCAGTCACGAAATGTTGGTCATCGAACAATTGCCAAAAGACGCGATCCTAGGAGTAGATTTTCTCAAAGCATACGACGCTGTGGTAGACTTCTCCAACAGTGAAATCGAACTAACCAACAATGGAAAAGGGATTAAGCTACCATTTGTCAGGGATACCAGTGAGGGCAGCGCACTAACAGTAGAAAATCTCAAGAGGACGCCGGAAGGAATAAAATTAGACGCGGCGGCAGATTACAAGCTGATCCCAAAACGAGAGATAACAATGAAACTAGCCATGCGGGAACAAACGGGGTTATCTATCACGACGCTGGACAACTACGACTTCCAAGCAGCCGAACCCTTCATAACGAAACACGGATTGGCCCTTAAATCAAAGCCAAGAATGAAGGGTGCAGGGATTGAAATTGTGATAGAAAACCGAGGACACTCGACGAAGCGAATATTCAAGGATACGACGGTGGGATGGCTATACGAAGCCGAAGAAGCCGTCGACGTAGGAATAATGCTATATGTCGAGGAGACAGAAGAAAAAATTACGGCGGACGACCACAAAATAAATCCAAGAATCCCGATTCAGCAAAGAGAAAAATTACAAGTACTGCTGGAGGAATTCTCCGACGTATTTTCTAAAACAACAAACACAATGGGCAGTACAGGGTGGTGCGAGTACAAAATTGACGTCCAAGGTGCAGACCCCATCAGAAGCAAACCATACAGAGTGTTCCACAAAGAGAGGTCAATCATTGACGGACCAATTAACGAAATGCTAAAAAACGGAATCATCCGAAACCGTCATTCGCCTTGGGCGAGCCCAGTAGTCCTAGCCAAGAAAAAGGGCGGGACAATGAGGTTCTGCGTGGACTACAGAAAATTAAATAGCGTAACGAAAAAATCAACGTACCCACTACCAAACATCGACGACATTATGACATACCTAGGCAACTCTAGGTATTTTACTGCACTCGACCTGTTCAGTGCGTACTGGCAAGTAAACGTAAAGGAGGAGAATAAAGAACTTACGGTGTTTATAGCACAAGGACACGGATTGTACGAATTCAACGTACTACCATTTAAACTATGCAACGCGCCGGCGACGTTTCAACACTTAGCTGACACTGTCTTCCAAGGGATGAAGTGGAGTGAAGTGTTGATATACCTGGACGATATAGTAATATTTTCGGAAAATGTCGAAGAACACCTAGCGAAATTGGAGAAGGTTTTCAAAAGACTGCGTAGCGCCGGCCTAACCCTCAAACCTAGTAAGTGTGTATACCTAGAAGAGGAAGTGAAACTTTTAGGCTTTATAGTTGGGAAAAACGGTATAAGGGTGGACAATGAGAAAGTAGCCGGTATCCAAGACTTCCCTCTCCCGCGGAAAATAAAAGACGTACAAAGTTTCCTAGGAATGTGTAATTACTACCGGAAATTCATCGAAAACTATTCTGCTATAGCCAGGCCACTATACGAGTCCACAAAAGAGGCATCGACATTTAACTAGGGGCCACTACAAGAACAGGCATTCGAAGACCTTAAAAGGAAACTAACAACCGCCCCAGTATTGAATTATTTTAATCCCAACATAGGTTGCGAAATGAGGGTTGACGCATGCACCTATGGAATCGGAGCCGTACTCCTCCAAGAAGGGAACGACAAGAAGGCACACCCCATCGCATACGTAAGCAGAAGTCTTACAAAGGCTGAACAAAACTACACGATTACAGAGCTGGAAGGATTAACTGTAATTTGGTGTCTCGGATATTTACGGCACCTCATCTACGGCATACACGTGAAGATCGTGACAGACCATCACGCTCTTTGTTGGCTCAAGACGGTAAAGGACCCTACAGGACGATTAGCTAGATGGGCAATCAAATTATCAGAATTTGACCACACAATCGTACACAAAAGTGGTGTAGCGCACAAGGATGCAGATTGCCTCTCCCGATATCCGACAAAGACAGCGGACGTCAAAGACGAAGACGAAGCAAATGAATTGCATACATACCTATTCGACCAACACGACTCAGGCGAACAACAAAGAAGAGACCCAGAGTTGAAGGAACTAATAGAAATCATGCAAGACTCATCAAAAGGGTCAATAGCGTCGCGACGGTATGCAAAAAACTTCTGTATGTTAGACGGGGTGTTATACAAAAAAAATGCTAGCTTGATCGGCAATGACAATCTACTGGTTGTACCAAGACTCCTTGTAGGTGAAATTTTGTTTAGCCACCACAGTGAACCACTGGCTGGCCATTTAGGTATCACCAAAACACTTGACAAAGTAAAAAATAGGTTCTTCTGGAGAGGACTGCAAAAGGACGTAGAAAAATTTGTCAAGGGGTGCCCGGACTGCCAAGCCAGAAAAGGAGAACACCATCGAAAACCACAAGGACTACTACAGCCAATTCCAGTGTCGACACCGTTCGACAAGGTGGGAATCGACCTCTTAGGACCATTTAGGAGAAGCAAGAACGGGAAGACGATGATTATCGTCGCCACCGACTACGCCACTCGTTGGGCGGAGACAGCAGCCTTACCCAGTGGGAAAGCCGGACCAGTAGCGAAATTTATACTGGAAAACATAATCGCACGCCACGGGGCACCTCGATGCTTGCTAAGTGACCGCGGAAGAACATTTCAGTCAGAATTAGTGACCGAGCTACTAAAGACAATGGGGACGGTGAGTACATTCACAACGGCCTATCACCCTTGTTGCAATGGATTAACCGAGCGGTTGAATAAGACACTGGCCAACATGCTAAGTATGTACACCAATACCTAACAGACGGATTGGGACGAACATTTACCACACGTGACGTTCGCTTACAATTCCGCAAAGCAAGACAGCACGAAGGTGTCGCCGTTCATGCTGGTGTATGGACGGGAAGCGGTACTACCCACGGAAGCAAACCTAACACAACCCAGCCCGGATACGGACTCGAATACAATTAGGGAAAGAGCCCTCGCAGCAAGAGCTCTGGCTGTAGAATAAATCGAGAAGAGACAAGAGTATGATCGGGATCGCTACGACGACCGGCATAGACATATCGAATTCGCAATCGGTGATAAGGTGAAAGTTTTCACTCCAGTGCGGAAAGTAGGACGCAGTGAAAAACTTTTGTTACGTTGGTTCGGGCCTTATTACATCACCAAAAAACTAAGTGATATGAATTACGAGATTCAGAAGGGTCCCACACCGAAATCCAAGAAGGATGTAGTCCATGTCAACCGCATACTACGCTACAACGACCTATGGACAGCCCAGATTAGCCCGGGTTGCAAAAATGACAGTGTTGAACTCGGGAGTGCGAAGAAAATAGTCACGGACAATTAACACGAACAATTAGATAAGGAAACAATAAGCAATAGATTTAAGACAGTAATTTAGGGATATGTAGCAAATAATACTGTTTAAGATAAAAAAAAGAATAAGTGAACATCGAATAGTTAACCTTTCTTGGTTCACAGATTCTGGGGTGTGATGATCACGAACGCCCAGGGTGGTCAGGACCATCCAGTGGAAGTGACTGCCGGAGCCTTCTGGAGGCCACTAGACCAAACCATCGGGTACGAGGCCACTATCCCCCTGGTCTACACGAGAGGTTGGGTGACAAAGAGGCTAACCAAAGTGAAAGAAGATAGAAACACACTAAAACTACCCGAGTGCAAAGACGATAGCGACAGGACTGACTGTCAACTGCTCGCCCAGATAGACCTTTTGGCGAGCACATTCGAAGAAGACTACGATGAAGAACTAAATAATGGGGCGTGGAAATAAACCCAAGAAAGTGGGGAGAAAACCGAAGAAGCCAGAGAGCGTTGGATTTCATTGGGGACGGGCTTTCATGGTGCTGCGGAGTTGCAACTCAGCACAAATTAGACAAATTACACATGGGGGAAGAAGAATTAGAAGCAGAAGTCACAAGGCTACACAAAGGGTTGTCGGAAACCATCACCAACATAGGGGAGACGTCACAGAAATTCCAGGAGTACACTTTGAAGTCAGCCGGGATCCTACACCACATGGAGCAGACTATTCATGCCATCGAGGGATTTGCAGTAAAGTTGGCCCAAGACCTAAAACAGAATGTGCTGATGGAAGACCTTACCAGACTGAAGAAACAATTGAGGGACGCCAATCAAGAACTAGCCATTCCAATTGAAGACATCAGCAGGTACTACCAACTCCCTCTGTGTGACTGTGCATATACGGAGGAACTGCTAACCATCCATATCCAAGTCCCTATCACCCAAAAACTCCAACACTGGAAACTGTTCGAACTGGGAACCATCCCGTTCGCATGGCATAACCAAATATGCCGCATCCCACACGAAAGCCTGTACCTGGCATCAACAGATGGAGGAAACATCAGGACCATCGCAGGGGCGGCTCTACATCAATGTCGCCCATACCACGACAAACTTTGCTATCTTCCTCGATTCTCAAGCGATTCCATCCATGGACCAATGTGTGCAAAGAAACTATGTCTTGCCATGCCATATGTCTTGCCATGCACAGTAATGTCCATCGTGGAGACTCTAGAAGGGGAATACGTTATAACCAATGGAGGAGAAGGAGCAATGACCAAGTGCGGCCGAAACCAAACCCAAATTTCCAAAGGCCACGGAAATATGCGTGCAGTTAAGGTCAACTTACCATGCGACTGCGAACTGGTAGTGGGGAACGATGTGCTTATACCAAAACGATTTCCATGCAGGAGCGACATCAACTTGGACGCATATGCAACGCACATCTTACTCGCAATGTGGTCCAAATTAATATCACTGAAGATCCGTCCCGTGGACACAGCCCATAACCAGATATACACCAACTTTTCGGAGTGCCTCAATACCAACTGGACGCTCGAAGTTCTCTACTTGAACCTCACCAGCCAGAAATAAAATCTGAAGGACATCCAAGAAGCCATCCAATCAATGCCGAGGAAGTACCCCACATATGGAGAAATGTATAGCCACCACAGCGACTCCATGATGCTGACGTGGATGGCGCTACTGTCAATAGCGGTAGCGTACGTAGTCTTCCGCCGAAACCCAGTAGGAATAGTCGTGGCCGCAGCGCCAGGAGTAAATGGGAAAGAAGGAGAAGAAGCCAACACTTTGCACCACGAAGCACTATTGGCCAGCATAGCAACAGGACTGGCCATGTTTGTATTGTATTTCGTGGTCCGAATTGTGTGGCGCATTGTCCAATCAAGGGCACACGCAAAAACAGCCAAGAGGGTGGAACATCTAAGGCCACCCGGTAGCGAAGAAGAAGACAGAAGACCAATGGAGATAAACATGAACAGAAGAGATCTGGAGTCCCTGTCCCAAGGACAATCAGTTAGGGTGACGCTACACGAGAGTAGCGTCTCTCTAACCTAGGTACCAATCAACGTTTGCCCTGCAGGTGCCCGGGGGGTAAACGGGTGCCCACGTCAGACGGACAAAATCTAGGGGAAGGTATTCGTCACCGGTCTATTACATGAGCAGATAAGTAATAGATGGGTGATGTGAAACCGGACCTTGGACGCGACCGTAAGCGCGCAGGATAGAGAATTTAAGGGTTTTTAAAGAGAAAATGAAATTTAATTGTATAAAAGAAAGTAAACAGAGAATCATAGTACTAATAAGCAATTTTTATATTCGGGACATGACATCAACAAAAAACGGACTCGCATACAAATTAAAATAGTAAGGGGATGTGAAAAGAGGGGTAGTTTTAGGTTAATAAAAGGAAAATCAGGTTAGAATCGTGACTCGTAACGGTTAGGTTAGTTTTAGTAATTGTTAGGCTAGTTTTAGTAGTACTAGCAGATTTATGTCCAATAAGGGTTATTTAATTGTTAGGATTAGTTTTAATAAGGTAAATTAATTGTCAGGTTAGTATGTCAGGGTACCAGAGAATAGGGCTAATATAAATTAAACGACACTCACTTATATAAATGATTTATTGACTATCGCAACAAAATACCGAATCAGCGCCGACTCCTCTCCAGCAACGGCGGACACGGGTAATTTTGGCTTAGGATGCCGACCTTCCCACACCTGGAGCAAAAGGCTACGGGGTAACCGTCGCAAGCCGAACGCCAACAGGATAGCCGGCCGCATCGAAAACACCGATCCAAGGGCCGGTCGAAAAACTCCGGCAACGACAGGGGTGGTCCACTCGACTGGGGCGGACCCCCACGCTGACGGCTTTGCACGGCCCCCGGGCACATGCATTGCCGCCACGACCTCCCGCGAAAACCACACCGCGAACAAAACGGAAGGCGCTCGTTCGGGCAATCCCGCCTCAAGTGGCCAAACTGGCCGCAATCCCAGCACGCATCGGGACTGATCCGGTCCTGGAGTCCGGAATAGGTGGCCCTCACCGACGATGGGACCACTGTCGGTACACGGGTTACAACCAGCGAACCAAGGCTGGGAGTCACCGGAGCACCACTCTCGGAGACCAGCATTAGGCGCCGTCCGGGTCGTCCCTGCGCGTCTAAGCGCGCACGAACCCGATAAGGAAGGGAATCGATGCTGGAAGCACCGAGGGAATGGACGGGCATCTCCGGTAGGACTCCCGCATCATCATCATCATCCTCCTCCACCGTCGGCAATGCCAAGGAAGCGCCCACGGAAAGGCC
Organism: Cryptophagus acutangulus; assembly: GCA_963556235.1. Taxonomy (NCBI): domain Eukaryota; kingdom Metazoa; phylum Arthropoda; class Insecta; order Coleoptera; family Cryptophagidae; genus Cryptophagus; species Cryptophagus acutangulus. The sequence continues at coordinate 5,902,672 of OY744568.1, forward strand.
GGGCATCTCCGACGGAATGTCGCCCTCCACGGTCGGCATTGCTTCTGCCCCCTCGGACGACAGAACGTCCTCGTCCTCGGTTGGTAGGACAACCACTTCCTCGACCGGTGGAACAAATGGCACCCAATCGAGCTCCGTCCGATAGATCCGGGGAGCCGGATCAACGGTAGCACCACCGCTAGACGCAACGGAAGTCGTCGGGACGGCCAAAACCGCGCTCGATGCCGAACCATCGCCAGCCAATGCCGAAACAACGCTAGCCAATGCCGAAACATCGGCTTCGGCGCCTAGCACCGGGAAAGCACCCTCCCGGACCGACGCCTCGGAAAACTCCTGGACGAGGCGCGTGGCCTCGACGAGCTCAGCCGGAGACATTGCGCCCAACAATCGGGCCAAGTCCACGAGAGCCGCCAACTCCATACGAGCAGTAGTAGACGAAAACATGCTGAAAAAAAAAATTAAAAGCTAATTAAAAAAAAAAAGTTAAAAATCAGTTACCGTTACCGTTTAACAAAAAAAAAAAAAAATAGTATACTACTTACATGTATCAAAGATAGTCCAAAACACAAAAAAATAACTCAAAAAAAAACACTACGGTCACCAGGAACTCGAAAAACGCACACCAACGGACTCAGTTGACAAACAACTAAACGAAAATCCAAGAGGCTGTAATGTATTGCGATACCCAAAACCAGGAACAGGCACGTTTATTAAGATAAACAAACTCGGAGAAATAATATAAGCTAATCTAATTCAGATAATTAGTAACACAATGTATAAGATGATATACCGGGCGTACACATAATCAATGTCTGTAAATTCGCACTAAAGGCCTTTCGTGGATTTGGGGAAAGCAACGCAACAAAATTAGCACAATACAATATTTAATTTTAAGTAGATTTTAAGGGGGTGTTAGACGTAAATAGTATTAGGAAATTACAAGAATTGTACGACGCTCGGTCCGACCTTTTCAAGTGCCCACATCTGTTTATGTTATCTGGTAATATGTTATGTGGCATATGTCAAGACTCAAATTATTGTGGAATTATTTAGCAATATGCAAATAACAAATGATTGGCCTTATCAGCGATTACATGAATCTCACGCTATCGAAGACACCGGAAAAGCAACACGAGCCGCGGTGCCAGCAAGGTGATCGAACGGGATGACCGATCGAACGCTGAGCTGACACAAATTGCAAAGTAACAATAATTATTGTAATGCAAAAGAGAGTTAGTCTGTTTTTGAGGATCGAACCATATAGGTCGATCCAAATTTAATAAACGCGTCGCGAACTGGTGTCAGAGAAATACCATAGAAGACCAAGTGCCAAGATGACCATTGCCCTCCGCTCGTTGCCGCTGGGACCCATAATGATGTAAGTAAATTAATGCTCTAATGTGCGGGGATCAATACGTGAATTAATAAATATCATTTTAACACTGGCCTCTCGACTAATTTATTGAAATTCGAACCCGCTACGTTCCCCAGTCGCGTAAATCGTGACAATATGAACATTGTAGATGCAAAAGTCATTGCCATAAATTTTGGAGCCATTTTTAATAAATGTATCTAACATTTTTGATGCTAATTCACAAGTTGTAACTTTATTTGAGTCATTCTGAATAGTTACTAATAATACAATAGCCGAATGAAATAATAAAAAATTACGATAAATGTCCATAGGTAATTTTTTTTTTAAAACTACAATGCCAGAATATACAAGAAACGAACGAAATTTAGTTGCTTTAAAGCGAGCCAAATCATTTAAACTTCTAGGTTTGCGATTTATTTCAGCGGGAAAATATCGTTTTAAAGAAATTAAATGTTCAGATAGTTTATGAACTAAATGACTTGGTAATCTAACGTTATGATTGCCACCTACCCAATAATTTAACAGTATTCGCATGACACCTAGGCATACATTATGCATGTAGTCAATTGGAAAATGTTGAATCATATTAATATTTAATGCAAGTAAACGGGAAATAACCACATGGTGATCTTCATCGCAACCAGCTCGAAAAGATTGATCTGAACGCTTCCTAACGTTAATATTACTAAAAACAACCCGATTGTTTATATAATCACCTGATACCAAACATTTTTTGCAACACGAATATCCAGTAGGTGATTTTGCACATTTAATTAAAGCTCTCGCTGGAGCGTCACATACAAAGCTATGTATTTGGACAAAATACATATTACCTAAAAACTCAAATCCATCTTTAATATCATCCAATTCATTAATGAAATCTTCGAAGTATTTTTTTAAAGGCTGCGGTTTAGTTACACCGCAATAGACTCCTAAAGCAAATGGTTGTTGTTTAATAGTTATATTTTTTAATTGTGCTAATATGGGCCATGCTTGCATGTTTGAACTTTTATATAAAGGTATGCCGTCAAAATTAAAGCTTACGCTAATAGTATTTTCAGAAATAATTTTATTCTGGATACAAATTTTTAAAACACGTTGAAGATCTAAGTGAATATATTGACCATGCAATAGCTGTTTTATTTTAAATGTACGCGGTGTATCCAGCAATGTTCTACTATCAACTGGGAGATCTGAATGGTATTTTTTTAATACATGAAGCAAGCTTGTCAGTTCAAAATGGGTAATTTGATTTGTAGTAGACCAAAGACGTAATTCTTTGGTTAAATTGTTTTGATGCTTTTTATTTAATTTATCATGATTAAAATTATATGACGGCTCAGTATCTAAATTGTTTTCATTCCTAGATAAACTTTCATCACTATGATTTTTGTGTAAAGTAGAAGTATTTATACAATCATCAATTGACAATAAGCTTTGAACATGTTGTTCTGTGCTTGTAGTTTCACTAATTGATAATACAGCATCAGTACATTTTGCATTATGCCGGTTATTAATATTTTTACACACTTGCTGATATTCAGATGCGGCTCGCCTGTACATTTGTCGCTTTGAAATAATTTTTTTAAAACAATTCTTAGGCATATTTGAATTTAAATTAGAAGTTACAATTATTTCAAGTTATTCAGATATAAATATAAATCAAAATCAAAACAGTATTGCAAATACTATTTACCAACGCATATTAACGCATGCCATTCTCAAACAAATTAATTTATCTTAGCTCCTCGTTTTAGTTCCATCGATAAACGTGTAGGAGCATGCTTTAACCATGTCATGATTGCATCATTTATGTTTTTTCTTTAATGTCGTCACACAGCAATGCATCTAAAATAAATAAATGTATTTAATTATTTTTTTAATTACTTACTAATATCTAAGATATAAAATAAATTTATGTTAGCTGTAGGTATAAAAGATTGAGGGCTGATTTATGTACAAAAATTATTAATTTAACATGTTACATTATTTATAAATTTCTGATATTTTGTATTTAAAAAATACAAAATATATTTTTAAAAGTTGTACGATTTAATTCTATTATTTATTTATTTATTTATTTATTTGATACAGCTGCCCAACGGCACGAGGCCAATTACAGGGCAGGAAAATTACAAAAAAAAAATTATTATAAAAATTAATTAACTATAAGGTAATTAATAATTTTAATTAAGTAATAAATAATAATCAACCATATATTCAAAAAAATGAGTATAAATCAACCCTACGAAATAGTTTTACTCACTAACTATAACAAATTGCAGCTTCAATTTATTGAATGCTTTTTTTTCTTGTCGGCTCCCCAGGAAACTAAATTTTGCTGCAACAGCGTTTGACATTATTTTTTTAAAATAAGGTTGGTTTTATTTGTAGTATTATTGCCACCCACAGTTTTTAAATAAGACGTCTAAAAAAAGTTAAAAGTAAGTTAGTTAAAAGAAAAGTTCATTTACAACATATAATTTGTTACCAATGAATCAGCGTTATTAATATTGTCTAAATAAGTTTCCAATTTTTTCAAATCATTAAATGATTTAAATGGTAAATCAACAGGAATATCTCTTGGAACTTTAAAGCATATGTTTGATTTACTCATCAGATTATTTGTGTTGCTTTTTAATAATTCAATTATTTCTTCATTTTGATGTTTTAAAAGTATAACGTAGCTTAATTTTTTTTTATTAACATCTAAAATTTTAATGATAATAAATTAATTGTTACAAATGCAATATAAAATTACCATCTGCAGTGTTACCATTCCTCTCGTAATTCCTTTCTCGTACAACACTTGATCCGTTGTAATTAATTTCTTCACTTAAATTATTAGTATTTAATTCTGGTGATTCTCCACTACTTTTATTAAAAGTACGAATTTTATGTTTTAAATTCGAACAAGTCTTTTTAAAAACTTTATTCTAAATTATTAGATGTTTACAAGAGGACAATCTAATCTAGACTAACTATAAATTTACATGATGTTCTACAAGTTAAGAACTGCAAGATAATCATTTTAAGATTTTACAAAGAGTTAATAAACTGAGAAATGCACATTGAAATAGTTCTCATGATAGTTGCAGATTAAGCATATTGGTCATATTGCACTTTGGTGTATTGGACACTGTGATTCTCATATAACTCCTCCATCCTCAAGATTGGCATCAACGTCGGAGGCGGAGATGACAATTCGGTTTCTTATTCGGTTCTTCGCTATTCCATAGAATCTGTATAATTTTGAGAGTCCAAGAATTATAATGATACTGATTATTATGTAAAGGATCCATGATTTCCACGTATTTGCCTCTTTGTAGCTGTTTTCTATTTCTAATGGATGTATGGCTTTGATTTGTTTTTGAATTTCGTGTAACTTTGAAAGTGGAACTTCTTCGATTTTTAATTTTCTTCTTTTAAGCGACGGTTGTAGATGAACTTCGGGGAGGAATATTGGTTGGCCATATGTTTTAGTTTCAAGGTTCGCAATTTCTTCATTTTTGTATTCTATTTTACAATTGGTGGGTAGTCGTACCAATTGATTTCCAATGATTTGTGTAAATTGGGTTTCCTTGCAGATTTTCTTTATTTCAATGTTCTCTTTTGTTAATATTATCAAGAGGTCGGATGTTATTTTTTCCAAAATTGGTTTATTGATTTCGATTGGGGTGAAATTACAATCTGATATTTTTTGATTCCGTATTATTGATATAATGCATTTGTCCTTGATGAGATGTTCTTCTTTCATGCAGATGAAATTGTGTGTCATTTTCTGGCACTCCACTTCTTGGTATTGGTGTTCCTCTTCGTTGAGTACAAGATATGGGTAAGGTGGGACAAGTGTTTTATTTTGATTTGTATGGATTGGGATTAGTTTATAATAGTCAAATAATTTTGGAAGAACAATGGGAATACTAAGTACAAATATTATTTTGTTATTATGTAAATATGAACGCGTCTTTATAATTGAATACATACTTGAAAAATCAGTTTTTAATAATTCACCTTGATTATGATCGGCTGACAATAGTTTAAATATTTCTTCAAGTTCGTTTATTGTTACGATATCTGGGTGCAAAACGCTTAATTTTGTGAATGTTATTGCGTTTTCTAAATTTTTTAAGAAATTGTTGATTAGCCTCAAATTGGCTATTATTTGTTCAAATAATACGTGAAAATACATCCAATTTAGTTTGTTTTTAATATTTTCTTCCAATTTCTCAAATTCTTCTGCTAGTTTCATTTGATTAGTATTTAATTTAGTTATAGTATTATTACAGTTATGTATTAATTGCTTCGACAGCGAAATCTGAATGTTGGCATGGTTGACAATTTTAATTTGGTTTGATTCTAGTTTTGAAATAATTTCATTAATTCCTTCTTCGTCATTAGAGTCTAAGTTTCCGAATAAAAATTTGTTTGCTGAACCCAGGAAATTGAAAAGTCCTCTCTTAACACGATTGTTAGAGTCTAAGATATTATGAAACCTATTATCTATAATACTAATTAATATGTTAAGTTCTGAATTTTCATTCAAATACCTATGTATTATGGCTTCTTCATTGAAGCTTTTGTTCATAGCATACTCTCGAATATCTCTAAGTTTTGTAAAATTACTAATAAGCGGTTCTAAATCTACGTAATGTAATAAAGCGTGATTATAATGATTAATATAAGCGTTCCCTAATTTTAATGATAATATTCCCGTGTTTGCAGGTAGTTTAGTGAAGGTTATTTCATCGCATAAAGTTGGGAGTACGGAAAGGTTAATTATTAGTACCATTAGGAGTTCCCACATGGTTATCTGAAATAGCGTTAGATTGGTTAGTTAGTTTCCTTACTGGTTTTACGAATTTCTTATGAACCAGATTTTTCTTAAGTTTGACATGTTTTTTCTCATTTTTTAGAATATTTACTTTTTTGAATCTAGGCAGAATTTTATTTCTTGGGTTTTCTTTTACGTATACATGCTGGTTTGGATTAAAGTCTGGGGGTTCGATTCTATGTTGATTTACTTTTTCGGTTGATTTTTGTTTAGAGTTTGCATTATTGTTAAATACCTTATCATGCATAACTTTTATTTTGTCTTTTAGTTGAATAAGATATTCATTCATAAGTATTTCTTCCGTTGTTTCAAGAGGGTTATTTGCGCTGTTTGTACCATTTAGTATTTCAAAAGGGGTATACTTGGTAACAGAATTAATTGAGTTGTTATACGCTAACAAGGCTAGAGGCATAATATAAAGAATGTGGGAATCTTTGTGCTTTAGTCTCAAACATCTAATGTTTTCTATTAGGGTAGAATGCATTCTTTCTACAGGGCTATTGCCATTTGAGTTTGCAACTGATGTGAAATGAAGATCGATATTGTATAGTTTGCAAAAATCCCTCAACATAAAATTGTCGAATTCTACACCTTGATCGGCCGGAATTTTCTTAGGAATCCCGTGATGAGTACTATAAATTACTAAACAATCTATGACAGTTAATGCATTGCACGCTTTTAAAGGGTAAGCTTGTCCATATCTAGAAAATGTATCAATTATTGTTAAGAAGTTTTCCTTATCTGCTTGAAATGTATCTATGTGTACGTGTTCAAAAGGTGCTTTAGTGTTAGGTGTAAATTGATATTTGATTTTTTTGGGGTGTCTCTCGTATTTAGATTTCTGACATATATCACAGTTATTAATATATTTTACCACGTCTTCATGGATTGATGGCCAATAGTATTTTCTTTTAATAGCTAGTTCCGTTTCATTAATGCCTCTATGAGATGTTTTCGTTTCGTGTTGGAATTGAATTTTCTCGTTTCTATCGTTAATACCTTCGATATCTTCTACAATGTTGGTACATTGAATAAGATTGAAAGCATTATTTTTAAAAGTATTTTTGATAGTGTTACAAAATATTGAGACTAATTCAATTGATTTGAAGTATATACATAGGCACGTTTTAGGTTTGACGTAATCTTTGAACACTTGTATAATATTGCTTTCCATATTTTCTTCAGGTAACATAATTGTTAGTCTAAATTTTGAATCAAACAATTGTGATCTTTCAACTTTAACTGATTTTATTATTTTATCTACTGAGAGTATTAATTGGTTACTGTACTGATTTATACATCTTTCAGTTATTGGCAAACCCATTATTGGGTCTTCTAAGGAAGTATGATTTGTGATATCAGATGTCGTTTCGGTTTTGTCTTTCGAATCATCTTCAAAAATTTCTAAATAGTCGTCTAGATTCTCGTTATCGGAAAGTATTTTATCATATGTAATACACTATATTAGTGATGACGTAGTATCGGTTTTTTGTTGGAGTAAAACTGACTATTGAGTCAAACAAATAACTGTCAATAGGAAGTGTCAATAGTATCAACCTACATAGAACATCCATATTGATGTTTTAAAAGGGTTTATGTTTAGTTTAAAGATGTCTACTTGCTAAATTGGCATAAGATAAGTAAATCAATTGCTATTGATTATTTTGTTAATGCTTTTATTCTCGTTTTTATTTTTAATTTTAATTCGTCGACCCATTCGACCTAGGTTGATTTTAGATCTAGTTGTTGGTTTGACCCAGAAGTAAGATTCACTTCAATAAAAAATACGTCACACTAATGCAGCGCATATAACAAGGGAAAATATTATTATCGGTAATTTTGAATTTTATACGAAAACTACGTTGCCTAGCAATTTTACGAGTCAAATTGAAGGATCAAAAAACCGAGCGGTACGCGAGGTTTTTTGTCTGCCAATTTGACAAGTAAAATTGCTTTAGGAAACGTAGTTTGAGTGCATTAAAATGCAAAATTACCGATAACAATAATCTTTTCCCGAGTTGTATTTTAAAGATTATTTCGTGACTATACTATTTAACGTTATTAATATTGACTATACTATTTAACGTTATTATTTAACGTTATTTAATCTCTCCAAATCGTCTGTTCGACATTTTTGAGATGACAGATTTGTTCAATAGCTAATATATTGTTTACATATTTTGTTTCATGGATATCTAAATAGGTATATGTACATTACAATTATTATCATCTATATAAAGTAACTATAGCAACGGGAGGTGTTATCGCTGTAATAGGCCCCGTAGAAATGGCAACGGGTTGTTGTCGGACTAATATATAGAAAGCTGTGATTTCAAGTACAGTATTGTGATAGGAATGAAATAATCAATATTATTATCGTCTGAGAGATATTTTTCGATGTCGTTATCAATTTCGCCAGGATTTCCTAGGATTGATTCGTGATCTATTGGGTTAATTTCTATTCTAGATAAAGCATCTGCATTTGAATTAGATTTACCTTTCTTATAAATTATTTCATAGTCGTACTCTTTCAGTTTTAACCTCCATCTAACTAGACGAGAACTTGGATCTTTTAATGACATAAGCCATTGTAATGGTTTATGGTCAGTTATAATTTTAAATTTTCGCCCGAATAAATATAGACGAAAGTATTTTGTTGCCCATACAATCGCTAATAACTCTTTTTCTATAGTAGAATAGTTAGTTTTGGCTGGGTTTAGTGTTCGTGATGCATACGCGATTGGTAGATCTTGACCTACTGTTCCCTGTGATAAAACTGCACCGATTGCAAAATTTGAAGCATCTGTACGAATAATAAAATGTCTTGAAAAATCTGGAAATTGTAGAAGTGGTGTTTTGGACAAAATATTTTTACACATATTAAAAGCGTTCATGAATTCGTTAGAATGAATAATCTTTTCGCCTTTCTTTAGACATAAGGTCAATGGTTTGGTTATTTTCGCGAGGTCTTGGATAAATTTTCGGTAATAACCTACGAGTCCTAAGAAAGATTTAATATCTTTCGCGGTTTTCGGTATTGGAAATTTCATAACAGCTTCAATCTTTTTTGGGTTTGGTAAAACTCCTTCCGAAGTTACTAAATGACCTAAAAATTCTACCTCTTTTCGCAGAAAATTAGATTTTTCTGGTTGAATTTTTAAACGAGTATCTCGAATTCTTTGAAACACTAATTTAAGGTTTGATATATGTTCCTGTAAAGACGTTGAAAATATGATAATGTCGTCCATGTATACTAAACAAACTTTGTTAATTATGTCCTTTAGAATATTATCCATAATCCGTTGAAATGTAGCGGGTGCGTTCTTAAGTCCGAACGGCATACGTACATACTCGTAATGTCCGTTCTCTACGTTAAACGCCGTTTTCTGTACGCTATTCAAGGCCATTTCAATTTGGTGAAAACCCGATACTAAATCTATCGTTGTGAAGTACTGGCATCTACCTAATTTGTCAAGGATATCGGTTATATTGGGTATTGGGTACCGATCATCAATTGTCTTTTCATTTATTTTCCTGTAATCGACTACGATTCTCCATTTTTGCTTACCACTATTATCTAACTTTTTTGGAACAATCCAAATGGGCGAAGACCAAGGGCTACAACTTGGTCGAATAATACCGTCATCTAACATCTTATTTATTTGTCTACTAACTTCTTCTTTATGAATAAACGGATACCGATATGATTTGCTGTATACAGGAATTTCGTCCTTCGTTTTAATTTCGTGTTTAATTTTATTAGTGAATGTAAGTTTGTCTTTAGATTCGTCGTAAAATATGTCGTTAAATTCATTGCATAATTTCAAAATATTATTTTCTTCTTCAGTATTCATATGAGAAGTATCAATTAAATTTGAAATATTTTTACTTTTATCAAAATTTGATTCGCTAATGTTTATGTTAAATAACTCAAATTTTTCTGAAAACGGTTCTACATGAAATGGTTCATATATTTCAATATGTTTTGGTTTATTGGTGGGATTTTGTATTTCGATTAAAGCTTCACCGTAACTAGAATTTGTTAGTATTTCAGGTATAATTAACTCGTGAAAATTATTTATTTGTGGGAATAGAATTTCCTTATTTTCGATATCTACTGGGACTTTAGTTTGCAAAATTTCTAGAGGATTTATTTTGATAGTTTTCAATACTTTATCCTGATATTTTCTATATTCTAGAGGTATTTTGATAAATTCATTAATTAGTAAATTATTTTGTAAATCAATAATGAAACCTAATTTTTTGATTTGTTCGAACCCTAAAAGTCCATCAAAATATCCGTGGAAGTCGAATAAGTGAATTTCTAAGGGGGTATTAATGTTGAATTCTTCAAGAATGGGTATATTTGCCTTAAAACGACTTTCCTGTTGTCCTAAACAAGTTTTAATTAGAATTGAATCATGATAGATGCTATTCGGAAAGTGTTCTTCGATTATAGCTGGTCTCATAAGTGAAATTGCAGATCCTGTATCTATAAGTAATTTTAAAGGGGGTTTTGAAAGTTGTATATAAGGCAAACTATTTTTATTTGTAATGTTATTTAATTCGATTATTTGATTTCCCGGCTTGGCCCGGCTAGAGGAAAATTTACAGACTCTTGTTCAAAATCTCCGGTCTGATAGTTACCTTCGTTTTCAGTGTGATTTAATTCTTCTGAGTGAAAATTTCTTTGCTGTGAAGGATGAAAGTAATTATTTTTAAAACGATTTCCGCTAATGTTAGACACGTTTCGAGAAGTTGTCGACATGGGTTCCGGTTTATTATTGAAAACTCTACCAGTTGGTTTGAATACGTTTTTCGGTGGCCCGAATACTTGTCTGTTAGTAGGGAAATTTTGGTACCTTTGTGGTTGTGGTTGAATATTGATTGGGCGAGAAGGAAAACCTGTACCATTAGGTTGTTGGCTTGATTGTTGGTTATAGTTAGATGGTGCATTATAGTTAGTTAACGGGTTGTGTTGGTTATATCTAGGAGTAAATCTGTTATAGGAATTGCTTTGATTTTGGTTTTGATTGTAATTAGAATTGCTATAATTTTGTTTATGTGTGGTTCGCCCTCTATTTTCGTTATAACGCTCATCGCGATGAAATAAATTTACTTGTTTTTGACTATACGTAAAATTTTCTTCTTCTATTACAATTGAAATAGCTTCCTCTAATGTGCTTGGTTTTCTGAGTCTCACAATATCTTGTACTCTGCCAAATAACCCGCGAATAAAAGTAGTTAGGGCCAATTTATTGTAATTACTTAAATAATTTGATTTTTGAGCTACAGTAATAGTTCCATCGCTGTTGATTTTAGAGGTTATTAAACTTCTAATATCCTGGATTCGTGCACCAAATGTTTATGCTGATTCATTTCGAAATGGTTTTAGAATTAAAAGATCTTGAGCCAAACACTCCAGATTTCGTCTATCGCCAAAAGTTAGTCTAAGAGCTTCTTTAACTTTTTCCCAAGTATCTAATTTGGTTCTACTTCCGAATAATAGTAGGGCTCTATCGGTTAATTTTCCCAGTATTGCTTTCAACAAAAATGCATTTATTTGGTCGGCTGGAGTTTGCCTATTTGCAAATTGCGCAATTAAATGTTCGCAAGTATTAATAAAAATTTCAAGGGAGTATGCATCTCCGCTATAATGTGGTACAATATCTAAAGTTAATTTCAATAATTGATAATTAACGGTTGCCATATTTAAATTATTATCTTCCGATTCAGAACTTGAAATGCTATCGTTTGAACTGATTTCAGGTGAAAGTATTAACGTTGTATTAACTCGTTCAATTAAATCGTCTAAAATGTCTTGATTACTCATGGACTAGTTTTAAACTGATTTCAAGTATATTGCTTTATTATTATCTATTTTTATAATGAAACTCAAAACGCGAGATACAATACCGCTGCGAATTTTAGAAATATCGCCTGACAATTGTATTTAGCTTTGAGGAAATGTAAGATTTGGAAAGGAAAGTCCTTGTACTCACTCAAATCGATGTAAATCGCCTGCTCGTAGTTCCAAGGGAGTCTAGAATGGTTCCTTTTCTTGAAGTGAAGACTTCTCCGGGTGGAAAGTTGATTTTCGTATGTTTACGAAGAATGTTCTAATTGTCACTTAACGATTGAAATCGAACTTGTAAAAGTTCCAAATTAATAGCACAAACGTCAACTAAAATTTGAATTCACAACGCGACAAATCCTACCGACTGCGCCAATTTTATGTTTTAAATTCGAACAAGTTTTTTTAAAAACTATATTCTAAATTATTAGATCTTTACAAGAGGACAATCTAATCTAGACTAACTATAAATTTACATGATGTTCTACAAGTTAAGAACTGCAAGATAATCATTTTAAGATTTTACAAAGAATTAATAAACTGAGAAATGCACATTGAAATAGTTCTCATGATAGTTGCAGATTAAGCATATTGGTCATATTGCACTTTGGTGTATTGGACACTGTGATTCTCATATAACTTACGCTCTGCTCGATTTTCTGTAACAGTAATTTAATATTTTTTTAATAACCTCAAAATTAAAGTTAAAAAATAATGTACCTTTATTTATTTTGTTTTTAAAAATTGGTGCGCTGGTTCGAATTCTCCTTCATCATCCGACGAACTTAAATCAGATATTCGTGCTGGACGTTTTACCAGTCTTTTTTTAGGCATAGATTCTTCAGGTTTGGTTTGAATATCAGAGTTATATTCTGCAATTTTCAATTTTTTTTGTGCTTTTGAAAAATCGCCTGTAAAAATGTATTAGATACATAAATTTACTGTAATAAATAACACAAAATTTATGTGCAATGCAACTTAGGAGGATGGTCCGAAGGAAAGATTTTTTAAAAACAATATACTTGTATTCAGCTTGAATCTCAGTAATAGACTGATTTATTAAACCTTAATTAAATTAAACATCATAATAATAAAAATGCTTATTTGCAAATCCCACGAAATATACATATATTGAAATTAGAATACTTAATAAAAACAAGGCTTCAAGTTCCTGTGAGAAACAACTTGAAGACTTGTAATTTCTAGAATAAATGTAATATGACAATCTTAAGAAAAATAGCTTATATTCCTAATATATTATAAGAATAATATAACACCTCCATGCCAAAAAGAAAAATTATGGTCGATAAAGTTTTAATTTTTCAATTCAATTTCTTCTAAAGGGTTTTCCATTTTAATTTTATGGTGTTTCCCCAATTTTGCTCTTAAGCATGGATAACATGGTTTACATAATACTAGTACTACAATAAAAACTATTTTATAAATGAAAATAGTATATAAACTAACATTATTATAATGGAATGGTATTGTTTTGATTTAACCAATTTGCTGTCAACCCTTCAGCTCATTTAAATTTATATCATCTAGATGGATAGCATTAGCGTCTATATCTCATTTTTGAAAGTTACTGTTTTCTGGTATTTGAGTATTAGGTAACTTCTTGATTTTGAACTTTTTTTAATATTAAATTATGCAATTGGATTTCACAAGTTTTTGGTATTGTTATTAGATAAGTTCCATTTAACACTAACTTTTCTTCATTATTTGGACATTATCTTGTGGCTGTTTTTGCTATTATAGTTATTATTATGTATTTATCCGGTAACACTTTTTGAATCTTATTTTTGGACAAGTAACTATTTTTAAATTCACAGTTTGAACAATTATTACTGAAGTTAATTAAATCAAATTCACACGGATTGTTATTGGTTGTTACGTTGGTATTTTGTTCATAGCACAAAAAGTTCGATTGATCGACTTCTTTACACATCTGGTCGCATAGTCCATAAGGCAGCGGTCAGACTGAGCAAGTAACGTCGTGTCGCGTCGCGTCAAGTGGTGTCGAGTAGTTTACAAATTGATGGGTCGGTCTAACTGAGCAAGTAGGATTAAACAAAATTCGTTTATTTAACCTAAAAAAATAGCAGTTGTTTAAAATGTCTGATACCGACGAAGAATTTTTTTTATATTTAACGTGGAAAAAATGCTTTAAAAAGAAGAAAAAGAGTATGTGGGTTCGTGACATTTTTCTCGATCGAGAAACGCTGGGTGAATATTATCATTTAAAACCACAACTTGATGAGGATGATATGATGTTCTATAGTTATTACAGAATGAACAAAATATGTTATAATATTCTGATTTCAAAAGCAAAACCCTTATCGAATATTAATCACACCCATTGCAGAAAAACAATATCATTTGAAGAAAGATTAGCGGTGACAATTAGGTAGGTTTCACTTCTGAATACATTTTTGAATTTATAATAAAATAAATGCAATCCTAATTTTAATTTTTTTTAGATATCTTGCAAACGGAGAAAATTATCATTCTGCATCATTTAGATTTCGGATTAGCCATAATCAAATAGGCCTAATTGTGTCTGAAATGCTACCCTTAATATACGATGCTTTGGAAAAAGATTATTTAAAATTTCCTACACAAAAAATGTTTTTAAAAATTTCTAAAGAATTTATGAATTCAAAAAAGTTTCCGAATTGCTTGGGTGCCATAGATGGTAAGCACGTACGTATTCAAAAACCTTCACATGCGGGATCATTATATTATAACTACAAACAATACCACTCAATAATACTGTTAGCAATAGTTGATGCTAAAAATCTATTTACAATGATTGATGTGGGAAGCTACGGAAAAAATAGTGATGGAGGCGTATTTAATGCATCGAAATTTGGCCAAATGTTCAATAATGGCCAACTGGATTTGCCTGAAAATAATGTAATAGATAATTCCGGTACGAAACTTCCATTTGTATTTATTGCTGATGAAGCGTTTCGGCTATCAGAGCATCTTATAAAGCCTTATCCAAGGAGAGACTTAAACATACAAAAGCGAAGATTTAATTATAGGCTTTCGCATGCTAGACAAGTTGTGGAGTGTACATTTGGAAGTCTGGTCGAAAAATTTAGAATTTTTGAAACTCCAATTGCTATTCATCCTGATAAAGTTGATTCTTTGATTAAAGCTGCCTGTGTTTTGCATAATTTCATTAGAATTGAAGAAAATACATTTGAAGAATTTGAAACTGTAGCTATGGGAGCTTTCGAAAATTTTGCTGATGCTCCAGAAATTGGAAGGGGTTTAAACCAATCTACAAGAGAAGCAAGATTAGTACGTGATAAATTTTGTGAGTTCTTTTCGGGTGCAGGAAGTGTTCAGTGGCAAGATGATATGATTTTAACAAGAAATGAGTTAGATCTCGAAATATAATTTATTATGAATAATAATACAAATAAATACTCAAACCAAATTTGTGTAAATATGTAAAATTATTCTTTGTCCTCCCTTTCAAGATTATTTTCTATGCATTGCAACATTTCTTGTTTGCATAGTCTCAGACCTTTTGGAGAAAGCTTAGCCATATCCTCTTGAAGACTGTCTAAGAATGAAGAAATTGAAGTTTTCGGTTTCTTCGATTTTAAGTATTGCACAAACGATTCTTCAACAGATGGAGATGGAGAAACTTTTTTTCTTTTCAGGGAAGGTGTATCTTCAAATTCGAAGTCGATAATCTGGAAGGAGGTCTTGAATTTTCTGAAGAAAAACCATCCTTCGCACCATCCTCTTCAGGTTGGAGTATTAATAGCCCGGTTTCCGGTGACAATACATATGATTCAATTGTATCTTCGCCTATTTCTTCGGGTGGTTTATCTTGCCTACAAGTACAAATAAATTATAAAAACAAAAAAAATATAGAACAAATTACAAATTTGGTGACGTTTTCCTTTCTTTTAAGTGTTTTTCTAGAAATGATAATGAGTCAAAATAAGCCCATTTTTTAGAAGATTTAGCAGCAGAACCAGATGCTTGAGAATTTGCCTGCCTTTTGGACCTATATGTACCTCTTAATATTTGCCATTTAGCTTTGCATAATTTTGCTAAAATAAATAAAAAAAATAGTATTATTTAATTTACTTAAGTACTTAAACTTACCGTCTTTTGTAAGAAAAGATTCAGCAATAGATCGCCAGTGTTTATCGATTTCATTTAAATTTGCATAGCCAGGTCGACTTTGATCAAATAGATCAGGTTGTTGTGAAACTAAATTGATTAATCGATCAATTTCGTCTGGTGTCCATTCTTTAATTGTACAAGTCATTTTTAAAAATGATGTAAGTCACTTTTCACAGTTTATATACTAGTTTCGTAGACTCGCAGTGCTAGCAGTCAATCCAATGTCTAGTTTTTAGGTTATAAACAACAACAAAATCTTTTTTAATCTTCTTGCACTGCAGAGCGCATGTGCAAAGTCGTCGAGCGACAAGTAAAATTCAAACCAAACTGAAATTCAAACAACTTTATGGCACTCGATAGCAATTGCTCGATGAGTCAGACATACTGCATTCAACGTAATGTGTTTGAAATCTACTCGACACCACTTGACGCGACGCGACACGACGTTACTTGCTCAGTCTGACCGCGCTGCCTAATGTTCACGACTTAACAATAGTAGGGAGATTTTGAAATAATTATTTTATAAAGGTGATTTTGAGGTGTAGGTAAGGAATAAGGTTTGTAATAATTATAAATGACTGATTCTACCAATGGTATTTCTAAAATAAAGATTATTTGTTTATTTCGTATATATCCTTTAATGTTTATTAAAGGTAATAGTTTAAGTAATAGTTTATTAAATCTTCTTCTTCTAAATTATATGGTAATCTATAGTTTGTTAAGCAAGAATTTATGATTGTCAGTTCTGATTTTAATTCTTCGTGCGTAATTATTGCTGGATGTAAAGAGTTTAGTTTAGCAAAAGTGATGGCATTTCCTACTTCATCCAAAATTTCTAATAGTATTTCTACTGTTGAAATCAATTGATTGAAAATTATATTTAAAATGACAAAATTATCAATTTCTGTAATATTTTTCATAAATTTTTCCATGGCATAAATTCTAGTCTCTAAGAGTATTTGATTTTGTTGTAATTTAATCATTGATTTATTAAATATATGTAGAGCTTTATCTGTTATGCTCAGCTGCTGTTCCATTAGGATTTTTACTTGCTTTTCATTTTCCTTAACTTGTAGTATTGCTGTGTCATATCTATCAGCATCCTCCTGATCTAAATTTCCCGTAATGGCTTTCCACATAGATCTTAACCCATTTATTATTCCCCGTTTTGCACGTCTACTATCTGTACCTAAAGTCACCTGTTTATATTTAATTTTTGTTTGTGCTAATTTATATTCTAAAAGATATCTATAATTATACATTTCTTCTCCATAGGCAATTCCATAAGTGCTATCATGAAAATCGTTTATCGTTTATCATATCGTTTATCCTATTATAATTATCAACTAAATTTTTTAACTCTATGCCTAAACTAGCTAAGTCATATATTTTTATCAGTGTCCAATAATCTGCTACATTCTGAGCTACCCCTAATTTTATGGGTAATAACCCGGGATTATTTGCAATTTGGGTTATTTGGATATCTCCGCATCTTGCGAAGTTGATGGTGGTGGCGATGAGGACGACGCGCCTGCAACAATAGGTTGTCTTAAATTTATCAGATGTACTGTACGACCACTTTTTTTATTAGTAGTTCCTATTTTTTGAATGATTGCCTTATTGTGAGGTAATAACGTTTTTATTATAAAAGGTCCGCTGAATTTTTCACCCGTTTTATTTCTCTTATACTTGTAGCATGTTTCATAAACTAACTGTCCTTCTGCAAATGGATTATTAATGTACGTATTTCTGCTGGTTACAACTTTTTCTTTATTTTGGGCCAAATTTTCATTTACTCGATCGTATGTTATAGCTAATTTTTCTTTGTGTTTTTGTAAATAGTCGCTATACATTTGTTTATTATAAAAAAGGTCGTAAAGATCTCTCAATTTTGTATGACCTAACGTTAATTCCAAAGGTGTTAAATTTGTGCTGGAATGAATTGAATTTTTGTACGCAATGATAGCGTATTTTATTAATATAGTAACAGGTTAAATGCACGTAGTATTTTTTTGATGTTGATGTATACTCTTTTAAAAACTTAGTGATGCTTTCTTCGTTATTTTTATTTATCTGAACGTGATACCGTTTAATTTTTCCTATTGTCTCGCAGGTTACTGGTTTAGCTTGCGTATGTGCTTCGTATATAAAATATTGATTGGGTTTAGAGTCAATTATATCTGAGCAAATTTTGATGTTAGCTAACTCTTTATTTTGGCTTACTGAATGAATAGTATCTGCATCGTCAGTTTGTTCTAACCTTGTCTTTAATTCATCATTGTCTAGATCATTTAGTAAATTCACAATGTCTTTTTCCTCATCAACATTATTTATTACTGATTCATTGTCTATAACGTTAAGTTCTATTCTGCTTAAAGCATCTGCGTTACTATTTTGTTTACCTTTTTTATAAATAATTTCAAAATCGTATTCTTTCAGTTTAATTTTCCAGCGTTGTAATTTAGAATTGGTTTCCTTTAACCTTGCTAACCAAACTAATGGTCGGTGGTCGGTGTATATAACAAATTTATGACCGTATAAATAAGGTCGGAAATATTTTACCCCCCATACTACTGCTAGCAATTCTTTCTCGATGGTGCTGTACTTTCTTTTAGTGTCATTTAATGTTCTTGATGCATAGCAGACAGGTTTGTCGGAACCTACAGAACCTTGTGATACGATTGCTTTTATTGCTACATCTGAAGCATCGGTTGTTACTAAAAACGGTTTTGCGAAATTAGGATACTGTAGTAATGGAGGATTAATTAGAACATTTTTACACCTGTTAAAGGCATCTATAAATTCGGTGGTATGTTGAATTTTCTGACCTTTTTTTAAGCAGACTGTCAACGGCTTCGTTATTTTAGCATAATCTTTAATGAATTTACGATAATATCCTGTCAGTCATAAAAAACCTTTTAATTCTTTAGTGGTTCTAGTGGGTGGATACCGAACTACTGCATCTATTTTAGATGGGTTAGGTTTTACGCCTGCAGGGGTTATAATATGTCCTAGAAATTGCGCCTCTTTCTTTAAGAACTCGGATTTGTCCATTTGAATTTTGAAGTTCGCTTTTCTCAGTCTATTGAAAACTAGTTTTAATTTGTCAATATGTTCCTGTGAGGAAGTGGAAAATATTACGATATCGTCTAAGTAAACTATACACGCTTTGTTTTGAATTACCTTTAAAATATTATCTATTACTCTTTGAAAAGTAGCCGGTGCATTTTTAATCCAAACGGCATACGTTTATATTCGTAATGACCTCGCGGCGTTGAAAAGGCGGTTTTTTGTATACCTTGGGGATGCATTTCAATCTGATGATATCCCGAGGCCAAATCTAATGTCGTAAAGTAAGAACATTTACTTAATTTATCTAATATATTTGATATGTGGGGTAACGGATATTTATCGCCGAGACATTTTTCATTTAGAGCCCTATAATCTATTACCATACGAAATTTCTGTACTCCAGAAGCATCCATTTTTTTTTGGAATTACAATTACTGGACTACTCTATAGACTGTGGGACGGTTGTATGATATCATTGTCTAACAACTCGTTTATTTGATTCTCTACCTCTTTCTGTTGCGCATATGGCATCCTATATGCTTTCTTAAAAACGGGAATGTCATCTTTTGTTTTTATTTCATGTTTGACAACATTTGTAAAGGATAGTCTAAACTTTTTGCAATGAAAAATATCTATACTCGTAACAAATTTGTTTAATTGCCTTACTTTCTTCATTATTTAAGTGATCTAACCTCAAGTGTTTTAGATTATCTATTAATAATTTATTAATTTCTCTATTATAGGTTTTTACTAACATCACTCATTTCTACATCATTTGTTTTGATTACATTTAGGGGTTCTATATTTACTGTTTGTTCTCTTTCATTGCTATTGGTGATACTGATAATAGCTTCTCGATCTACAATTTTTACAAGACCCTGTGGAATTTCTATTCTTTTGCTAATCTTCTTATATTCTATTACACCGAAATTCAAAGTTGTATTGACCAGATTTTTTAAAAATTGTTGTTGTCTCGCTGCTAACTGTATTTCTTTGGTTTTTGGTAACTCAAAATATATTGACTCTTCCGCAAATTTTCAAAACGCGCACGAGGCAGAGGTTTTGTTAACATATCTGCCAGCTGATTTTCATTAGCAACGTGTTCTAAATTGAGAAGTCCTTCACCAAACTTTTCACGTATGAAGTGGAATCTCACTTCTATATGCTTGGATCTTTTGTGAAATTCCGGGTTTTTTGCAAGTTTAATTGCACTTACATTGTCCATTTGCAGCGTAGGAATTGTTTTTTCATTAGTGATTTCTTTGAGCAGTCGATCCAACCAAATCACTTCCTTCGCCCCTTCGCTTCCCGCTATGTATTCTGCCTCAGTGGTAGAAAGGACGATGCTTTTTTGCTTTTGGCTAGACCATGTAATTGCTGCACCAGAATCATTACACAGAACTCCAGTTCTTGATCTGCGAGTTTTACTGTCTCCAGCATAATCAGCATCACTGTATGCTTCCAATTTTTTATCATTCGAACTGTACAGAAGACCCAGTTCCGATGTGCCTTTTAAGTATTTAAATATGCGTTTTACCGCATTCCAGTCCGATAACCTTGGTTGTTCCAGCGATTCAGACACTTTGCTCACAGCAAAGGCGATATCCGGACGAGTCGCAATTGTCAGATACATCAGACAACCAACCGCCTCACGGTAGGGAACCCGGTCACTTACGTCACAGTCCTTTTTAGAATCACTGTTAGTCATTTCACACGGAGTGCAAACAGCATTTGAGTCACTCATTCGAAAACGCTCTAAAAATTTTCGCGTATATAAACTTTGTTTAATAAATACTGATCCATTGTCCAAATGTTTCACTTCCACTCCCAGAAAACAGTTCAATGGACCAAACTTCATTTTAAAAACTCGTTGAAGTTCATTTGCGAATGATGAAATTTCACTTTTATCGTTTCCGGCCACGATCCCGTCATCCACGTACAATGCCACCACCAGCTTGAGAGTTCTTTTGATTCGCACAAATAAACAAGGGTCCGCGGTACTCTCCGAAAAACCTTCACTTTTCATAAAGTCCACGAAACACTTATTCCAGCAACGCGGCGCTTGTTTAAGACCATACAAACTGCGATTTAACTTGCACACCCGACCCGTACTATCGTTGTAACCATCCGGCTGCTCCATAAAAACTTCTTCTTGCAGGTGTCCATTTAGGAATGCCGTTTTAACGTCAAATTGTAAGAGCTCCAATTTTTCAGATGCTGCGACACTTAGTACAGTTTTTATAGTATCGAATCTAGCTAATGGGCTAAAAGTCTCATCAAAATCCACTCCTGGTTTCTGCAAAAAACCTTTTACTACGAGTCTGGCCTTATATCGATCTATGGACCCATCTGATTTGTTCTTCACCCGCAAAACCCAGCGATTTTTCAACGATTCCTTTCCCAATGGTAAATTCACAAGAGTCCAAGTCTTGTTCTCATGCAGTGATGAAATCTCCTCATCCATTGCATCTTTCCAAAGTTTTGCTTCACTCGAAATCATTGCAGAACTGTAAGAATCAGGCATGCATTCTGCCAGCATAACAAAGTCGTCAAAATGTGCTGGTCTTCGGACCACTCGCTTTTCTGTGCGACTTTGATTCGACTCACTATCTGAGGATTTTCCAAGACAAACAGACTGGTTGACGGATACTTCTTCCTCTGAAGAAAAACTTTCATCTTTCACCTCTTCGTTTTCAGGTTTCATCGAGTGTTCTGATGTTGGTTCTAACAAGAAATCCACTTTTGGGGTGTAACAACGTTCACGATCGAACACCACATCACGACTCAAAATTATTTTGTTTTGAGCCTCCAACCACACACGATATCCGTCCTTTTCACAAGTGCGCATTTCTAATACGTACAGTCCTTTTTCAGTTTTCTTACCCGCCAACCGCACTTCACCGTTCTTCTTAAAATAGCAACCACCTCTGTCCGCACTGAAGTGAAAACCTTTTTCAATTGTTTTCCCGATAGCAAACAAATTTCGGCTTATTTCTGGAACGTACCATACATTAGTAAGATGGTTACTATGCCATTTTTCATTGATGTGCATTTCGACACTCACGGTTCCTTCTCCATACGCAAAAATGGTTTCACTGTTGCCAACTTGAACTGGTTTCGGTGTTGCAAAAACTTCATACTCAATGAAAGCATTTTTGTACCTTGTCATATGCGCAGTTGCGCCTGAATCAGCCAGCCAAACTTCACGTTCACTTAAACTTCTTACATCGCAAACAAATGCCTCTCCCTGAGGTTTTGATTTCTGAACGCTTCCAGTTTCCGATTTCTTCGACGGCCTTTTTGGACAATTTCTCGCAAAGTGACCAATTAAATGACAATTGAAACACTTTATTTCCTTGCGTTTGGGCTTTTTTGAGCCACCGCTCTTTACAAGAAACGCTTCCGATTTGTCATTCGGTTTAGACGGTAATCGCATCTCGATCAATTGCAATCGTTCCGTCAACTTGTTCAACGTGCGATCTTTTAACGGCACAGACTCCCACACGCTCTTGAATTCGAAGTATTCCGTCGGAAGTGTTGACATTATTCTGCTCATCAGTAGCAAGTCAGGCTTCTCAGTTTTCACTAACTTCTTTAGCTCGTCGTTCAGCTCTTGAAAATTTCTTTGTAAACGTGAGATATATGAAACGATATTCTCACCAGAATTTTTTCCGCTGCTAAAAAACTGTTCTATTAGCCGATCAACTCTCTGTCTATACCTTTTACAGTATGATTTCAAACTTATGAAATTTAAATTCAAACTAGCGAAAACAAATTTCACACAAAAAAAATCAAATTTCACATTCCCGAAATTAAAGTTATCACTTGTGAAATACAATTTCAAATTTTTGAAAACAGATTTCAAACAAATGAAAATAAATTTCCTAATGACGAAAATCAATTTGTCAATTATGAAATTCAGTTTCAAATTGAAAAAAAAAATTGCTGATTTCAACTTATGATGAAAATAGTTTTATTGACATTAATTGTTTCTATCAAAGTTGTGATACATATTTAAAATGCCTCGCGGTAAATATAATAAAATTTCACCTAATGATAGAGCCAGGATCATAAAAGCTTATGAAGAAGAGAAAGATTGGAGACCTACAGCTACAGCCTTAGGCGTTAACATTCGTACTGCATATGAATGCTTAAAAAAAGGACAATCATTCCCAAAAGCAAAAGGTGGTAACCCTACTACAAAAAAGTCGCAATAAATAGATGATGCATTGATAAGATGGATTAAGGAAAATGCTACAATAACATTGAAGTGCTTATGCAAACTGGTTAAGAATGAATTCGAAGCTAATGTCTGTCAAAATACTATAAAAAATTGGTTGGACGGAAAATTATTTTCTATTAAAGCAGTAAGACCGCAAATAGCAAATATAAATAGCGAAGAAAACAAGCTCAAGCCGAGGAAATGGTAGAACACTTATTTGGATTGATGAAACAAACTTCAATCCTTATTGTCGTCGCAAAGAAGGTAGATCTAAGATTGATCATAGAGCACATGTGATTCTTCCGGCAAGTAAAGGCAATAACTTACATTGCATTGGAGCAATGAGTTCTATGAAAATTGTTTCTTTTGATCACCGAAGAGGTACATACAAAGGTACTAACTTTAAACAATGGTTGCGTCGCTTGATAGAAATTTGTAATACCGATGGTATTATACAACCCACGTTTATTATTGATAATGCACCTGTGCATTCCAATTTTGAGAATGTTGTTCAACCCCAAGAAGATATTCAAATCGTGCGGCTCGCTCTGTATTCATATTTATTAAATCCAATTGAGTTTTTATGGAGTTCATTTAAATCTACCGTAAAAATTAAATTACAAGAAAGGATGCATGAAGTGTTGAACTATAGGCGTGCTAATAATCAAATGTTGACACAGCATGAGTTTAGAATGCGTATTTTAGAAGAAATTTCGGATTCTGCGATTCAAGACGTTCAACAGCAACATCTACTTAGATACTCGAATCACGTAGAAAGATATAATGGAGTATTATTTTTAAATAATGATAACTTTTGCTTAAAATAATATAAAATCAGTTTTCATAAAGTTGGAAATGATTTTCATAATTGATAAATTGGTTTTCGACATTAGAATATTGAATTTCATTTGTTTGAAATCTGTTTTCAAAAATTTGAAATTATATTTCACAAGTGATAACTTTAATTTCGTTTGTTTGAAATTTGATTTCGTTTGTGTGAAATTTGATTTCGTTTGTGTGAAATTTGATTTCGTTTGTGTGAAATTTGATTCCGTTTGTGTGAAATTTGTTTTCGCTAGTTTGAATTTAAATTTCATAAGTTTGAAATCATACTGTAAAAGGTATAGAGGTCTGTTCGTAGATTGACAACAGCTTCTGCCAGATTTGATGTGAAGTGATGCACGCCGCCGTCAAATTCATATTTGAGTCATTCATCCCGCCAACTAGGATCAATTGGGCCAAAGCATCACTTTTGTTGAACTGTTTTAGCTGAGCTTCATACTGTACTAGTTCATCAGGCGTTTTTAACCCCTCAATCTTCGGCTTAGCCCGCTCGCCAGTAACGATATCGATGACGTCATGATGTCGACACAACAACTCTATTTGTCTCTTCCATTTAGTCCAGTTAACAGCGCCTTCTAACTTCTCAATTTGAGCTTTAAAATCCATAATCCCAAATTAACCAGCAAACAAAAAAGGTCGAAAGTCTTTGTTTGTGAAACACGCGTTTAACCTCACTTTTCCGTACAACTCACGCTTTCCAGTTACAACGAAACTGGGCCCATAACCTATTGAGTATTTAAAGCTCAATACAGCGAAGTTGTAATAAACAAAAGAAATCGACTTACATCTACGACAGTTACAAAAAGAGAGAGAGCTTTTGTCTAAAACTTAACATTTGACATAACAAAAGATATGCAACTAACAAAACATTATATAAAGTACAAAACCTCAAAGAATAATGTCACTAGATTTGTCTGTTCACTTTAACAGAAACGAACACTTATATTTCGCGATTTATGTCGATCAAAGTGTTGAGCAATCCTACCGACTGCGCCACTTAGGAGGATGGTCCAAAGGAAAGACTTTTTAAAAACAATATACTTGTATTCAGCTTGAATCTCAGTAATAGACTGATTTATTAAACCTTAATTAAATTAAACATCATAATAATAAAATTTGCAAATCCCACGAAATATACATACAGGGTGCTTCACA
>OY744568.1:5928381-6127522 GCA_963556235.1 Cryptophagus acutangulus
CTCAAAAAACAGATATGAAAAATATATTTCGTTTCAAATAACTTCTTTTTAAAAAGTTTTTATTAAGATTTAAAATTACAAGTTATCTATAGGACAGCAAATCTTAGACTGAAAAATAATATTCTCATAACTATGAGGTAAAATAAAAATACATAACATCAGCATATCAGAAAATGCAATAAGATTCCATCGGAATCGAATTCTGCTTCTTCAAGTAATTTAGTGTGAGAAAATATATTATGCTAATATATAACTCCTCCATCATCAAGACTGGCATCGACATCGGAGATGGCAACTCTGGTTTTCTCGGAGTGGTTCTGTTTGATTTTGATGATCTTCTGATAGATTTTAAATAATCCATAAATGCAGATGACTATCAAAATACTGATTGTAGTGATTCGGGACCAATCGAAAGTTTCCTGATATTTTTCGACTGTTATTGGCTGTAGTGATTTAATTTGTTTCTGGATTTGATGAAGATTGGACAGCGAAACTTCTTCTATCTTTATTCTATGTGAAGTTTTTGGAAGTGAAATTTTTTCATTAATTTTTGGGAGAAACAAAGGACGACCAAAATGTTTTGTTTCATAGTTTGCAATTTTTTCTCCGTTGAGCTCGATTTGGCAGTTTGCTGGTAATTCGAGTAGTTGATTTCCAATGATGGTTTTAAATTGGACTTCATCATCATTGCATTTTTCTTTAATTTGTATTCTTCTTTTTGTTAGAATAATGATGTTGTCTGATGTGACTTTTTCTATGATGGGTTCATTGATTTCAATTAGGGTGAATGAACAAAACGGTGGTTGATTTCGAATTATTGAAGTAATACAACTTTCTTGAATTATGTGTTCTTCTTTGTTGCATATGAAATTTTTTGATAGCTTCTGACACTCGTTTTCTTGGTATTGGTATGTCTTCTCGTTGAGTACAAGGTAAGGAAGGGGTGGTATAAGTGTTTGATTTAAATTTGTTGGAATGGGTATTAAGTGATAGTAGTCTAATATATGTGGGTGAACGATAGGAATACTTAATGCAAATATCAGTTTAGTATTTAACAAATGTGATTCGGTTTTAATTATAGAATAGAGGTCTGAAAAATCTGTTTGAATTAATTCATTTTCATCATGAAAATGTCCTAATAATTTAAATATGTCTTTTAAATCACCGATTGAGATAATATCTGGATGCAATGTTCCTAATTTTGCAAAAGTAATAGCATTTTCTATTTGTTCGAGAAACTGATCGATAAGCCTTAAATTAGCAGCCATTTGGGAGAACAGTACATGAAAATAAATCCAATTGAGGCGGTTTTGCGTATCTTTTTGTAGTATTTCGAATTCATTAATTAATTTTATTTGATTTTGATTTAATTTGGTTATGGTTTCATTAAAGTTGTCAACTAAATGTTGCGATAGAGAAATCTGTACGTTTGCTTTTTGAATTATTTTATCCTGATTTCTTTGTAACGTTAAAATCATTTCATTAATTTTTTCCCCATCGTTGGCATCTAAAGAACCAAATAAAAATTTGTTTGCTGACCCTACAATATTAAAGAGTCCTCTCTTATGTATTATGTGGTTATTAGAATTTAATATGTTATCTAGCTTATTTTCTATGTTTTTAGTAATAATATGAATTTCAGAATTATTTTCTAAATACTTATTTATTATTGCTTCATTAGCTAAGTTTTTATTTATTACCCTTATATTAGTTTCCTTAAGTGTATTAAAACTATCTATTAGTGGGCCTAAGTCTATAAAGTGTAGTAATACATGGTTATAATTAATAATAAAAGCTTGACCTAACTTAAATGGTAAGATACCTGTATCGTCTGGTAGGGGTGTTATTGAGATTTTTTGACTATGAATAATTGGAAGGATTTTTATAAGCAGAAGTAGTAGGAATGACTTCATTATTATCTGAAACAGGAATTTGATTTGTTAGATTTCTTGTTGGTTTAAGGAATTTCTTATGAACGGTTTTCTTATCTAGTTTAACGTGAATCTCGTCATTCTTTGTTAATTTATGTTTTGAAAATTTGGGTAATAGTTTATTTCGGGGTTTGGTTTGTAAATATACTGGTTTATTTTTTTCATAAATTGGGGAATCTTTTCGGTCAGTGTTGAGTTTGGTGATTAGCTTTGTTTTTGCTTCCCCATTATTCCTTTTAACTATTTCATGAATTGCTTTAACGTTTTCTCTATATTCTATTATATATTCGTTCATTAGCATTTCTTCGGTCATTTCGAGGGGATTATTTACCGAATTTGTTCCGTTTAGAATTTCGAACGGTGTATATTTTGTTACCGAATGTATTGAGTTATTGTAACCTAGAATTGCGATAGGCATTAATTGAATTACCGACTTCTCGTGACTTTTAATTTTTAAACACCGAATATGTTCTATTATACTGGAATGCATTCGTTCGACAGGGCTATTGCCGTTTGAATTTCCAACAGACGTATAATGTAATTTTATATTGTACAAATTGCAAAAGTCTTTTAACATAAAATTATTAAATTCTACTCCTTGATCTGTTGTTATTTTTCTTGGAATACCATGATGAGTTGCAAACAGTATAAGATTATCAATTACGTTTATCACTGTATTGGATCCCATATAATAGGCTTGACCATATCTCGAAAATGTATCTATTATTGTAAGAAATTTTTCTTTATTGATTTGGAAAGTATCTAAGTGTATGTGTTCGAAAGGGGCTTTACTATTTTCGGTTAGTTCGTATTTTATTTCGTGAGGGTGTCGTTCGTATTTTGATTTTAAACAAATTTCGCAATTGTTGATATATTTGCAAATATCATCATGCATTGATGGCCAAAAATATTTCCTTTTGATTGCTAATTCGGTTTCATTGATTCCTCTATGAATTGATTTGGTTTCATGTTGAAATTTAATTCTTTCATTTCTATCATTTACATTTTCTACATCATCGACAAAATTGGTACTTTGGATTATATTAAATGCATTATTTTTAAAGATTCTCCTAATAGTGTTACAGAATATAGATACTATTTCTATATTTTTAAAATGAATACAATAAGGCGTTTTAGGATCAATATATTCTTTAAAAAGTTTAATTATATTGTCTTCAATGTTTTCTTCGGGGAATGTAATAGTTAATCTATTTTTGGTATTAAATGGCTTTGTTATTTCCACTCTCATATTTTTAACAATTTTATTAGTATCAACTAGAATTTGATTATTATATTGGTTAACGCAACGTTCTGATATTTTCATTGACATTATTGGATCTTCTATTGATGTATGATTGGTTTTTAACTCTGTATCGTTATTTGGACCCTTAATTTGTATATCTGATATTATTTGAATTTTGTCCTTACTTGGTAAGGATTTTAAGTATTGATCTAAATCACTTTCTGATATATCGATATGGTCTGAATTTTCATTCAATAGATATTGTTCAATGTCTATGTCAATTTCTCCAGGATCTGCTGTATTTGATTGTGTTTCGAGTGCGTTAAGTTCTATTCTGGAAAGGGCATCAGCGTTCGTATTTAATTTACCTTTCTTATATTCGATTTTATAATCAAATTCTTCAAGTTTTAATCTCCATCTAACTAATCGCGAATTTTGAATTTTCAAACTTGCTAACCATTCTAATGGCTTGTGATCTGTTATAATTTTAAATTTTCTTCCAAATAAGTATGGCCTAAAGTATTGCGTTGCCCAAATGATAGCAAGCAATTCCTTTTCGATGGTTGGATAATTCATTTCCGCAGGATTCAATGTTCGGGATGCATAAGCTACGGGTAAATCATTTCCTATTGGACCTTGGGATAATACCGCACCTAATGCTACGTTTGAAGCGTCTGTGGTAAGAATAAATGGTTTTTCTAAATCGGGATACTGAAGTATAGGTGAATTAGTCAAGATATCTTTGCATAAATTAAACGTTTTAATAAATTCACTATTATGAACAATTTTTTCTCCTTTCTTAAGGCATTGAGTAAATGGCTTAGTAATTTTCGCAAAATTTTTGATAAATTTTCTATAGTATCCGACAAGACCTAAAAATGATTTGATTTCTTTTACCGTTTTAGGAAGTGGGAATTTCTTTATGGCTTCAATTTTACGAGGGTTTGGTAGTACGCCTTCTGGAGTAACTACGTGTCCTAAAAACTCTACTTCTTTACGCAAGAAATTGGATTTGTCTGGTTGTATTTTTAGTTGCGCTTCAGCTAATTTTTGAAATACTAATCTTAAGTTTGAAATGTGTTCTTGAAGAGAAGTTGAAAAAATGATTATGTCATCCATATATACGAGACAAACTTTGTTTTGTAATTCTTTTAAAACATTGTCCATTACGCGTTGGAAGGTTGCGGGGGCGTTTTTCAAACCAAATGGCATTCTTACATACTCGTAATGGCCATTTTCTACATTAAATGCCGTTTTCTCTATGCTTTCCGGTGACATTTCAATTTGATGAAACCCGGAAGCGAGGTCGACTGTTGTAAAATACTGACATCTTCCTAACTTGTCCAATATATCTGTTATATTGGGTAGAGGATATCTGTCGTCAATCGTTTTCTCGTTTACTTTTCGGTAGTCTACTACGATTCTCCACTTTTGTTTTCCGCTATTATCTAACTTTTTTGGTACAACCCAAATTGGGGAGGACCAAGGGCTAGCGCTGGGTCTAATAATTTCGTCTTCCAACATTTTATTTATTTGCCTCTGCACCTCTTCTTTGTGAATGAAAGGGTACCTATACGATTTTGTATATACTGGGAGTTCGTCTTTAGTTTTAATTTCATGTTTAACTTTGTTTGTGAAGCTTAATTGGTCTTTTGACTCGTCATAAAATATACTACTAAATTCATTGCACAATTTTAAAATTTGTTGTTTTTCTTCTGCATTCATATGATTAGTATCGATCAAATTGGTAATATTTCTTTTATTAGAGTTATCGTAGTAATTTGGTGAAATGTTTATGTTGAAAAGCGCAAATTCATCTGAATTTAATTTACTTACTACTAAAGGTTTTAAAATTCGAATGTTTTTATACGTATTTGTAGGATTATGCATTTCAATTAGAGCTTCGCCATTTTGAGCTGTTGTTAAAGTTTCATGGATAATTATTCCATGAAGATTATTTTCAGGAACAATAATTTCGCCTTCATTGATTGTAACTGGTATTTTTGTTTGTAAGATTTCATTGGGACCTAATTTAATAATTTTTTCAAAATTTATATTCGATTTTCGGTACTGTAGAGGAATTTCTATATTATTATTAATTAATCTATTAGTTGCAAAATCAATTCCAAATCCGAGGCTCTTGATACTGTCAAATCCTATAATTCCATCAAAGAATTCGTGGAAGTCAAAAAGATGAACTTCTAATAAGCTGTTTATTCTAAATTCTTTAAGGATCGGGACATTGGCTCTGAATCTAAATTCTTTTTGTCCTAAACACGTTCTAATAGTAAAAGGATCATGATAAATAGTATGCGGAAAATATCGTTCTATAATAGAAGGTTTTATAATTGAAATAGCTGATCCCGTATCAATTAGTAATTTCATTGGTGGGTATTTTATTTCGATGTATGGTAAGTCATTTTTGCTTATAAGGTTGTTTAGTTCGATTACGGTTTTAGGTTGCTTGGCCCTGGCACATGAAAATTTTCCTCAGCTTCATTATTTATTTCCTCTGTATAATTTAGTTCTTCAACGGTATATCTAGGGGTTGATTGTTGAAATCTTTGATTATATTGATTGTTTGGGACAAAATTTTGACTGCTACGGTTAACAGTACTCGCTGGATTTCGTGATACTGTTGACATAGGTTCTGGTCTATTATTTGGTGTTCTGCCAGTGGGTCTGAAAACATTTCTAGGAGGACCAAATGTTTGACGGTTAGTGGGAAAGTGATTGTGTCTAGGCGGACGAGGTTGTATATTTATGGGCTGCGAAGGAAACTGATTTCTTATGGCGTAATTTGATGGTTGATTCTGATTGTAGTAAAGGGGTCTATACTGATTGTATCTTGGAGAATAAGCACCGCCAATTTGAGAATTTGGTTGAAAATTATTTGGGGAGGTGTTCTCGCTATTTCTGTGTACATTATTACGAGGGGTGTTTCTATCTGAATTGTATGAGCGAACATTATTACTTGATTGCGAAAAAGTTATTTGTTTCTGTCCATACATAAAATTTTCCTCCTCTATAACTATAGCTATAGCGTTTTCTAAAGTCGCTGGGTTTCTTAGCCTAACGATATCCTGCACTCTACCAAAGAGTCCTCTTATAAAGGTGGTCAATGCTAAATTATTGTAGTTTAAAATATAATGCTCCTTTTGTTGTTGATCAAGGGCATCACTTGCATTTACTTTAGAAATAATAAGACTACGAATATCTTGGATTCTAGCGCCGAAATTTTGCGGTGATTCATTCCGAAATGATTTCAAAATTAACAAGTCTTGAGCTAAACATTCTAGATTTCTCTTATCGCCAAATGTTAAACGTAATGTTTCTTTGATCTGATTCCATGTCTGTAACTCAGTTCGATTTCCTACCAATATCAAGGCTCTACCTGTCAGTTTAGCGATTACTGCTTTTAATAAAAATGTATTAATAGGATCTGCTCTTTGTTGCCTATTACTATATTGCTCAACTAGGTTATCGCAACTGTTTATAAAAATTTCTAATGTATGAGGGTCCCCAGAATAATTTGGGACCGTGTCAATAGTTAATCTTAACAAGTGGTAATTTACTGCCATTTCTATATTTATAGGTTCTCTTTCTTCAAAATTTAATGCTAACTCTAAATTTGCAGCTAACTCTTCTATTGCGTCATTCATAAAATAATTAAATGTAATTCAACATATCATTTATTTTCAATTCTATAATTATTCAATTATCCAATATTAATTTAGTTAAAAATGGAGTGTACTTTTTGATATTAGCATTAATTAATATTAGGATTGGTTTAAAGAAATGCCTTGTACTCACACACTCTTGTCTTGAGACCGCTGGTGGATTTCCAAAGGGAGTCTAGTGCTGTCTGGAGGTGTTGAATTGTGGTTCACTTCTTTCGGGACACTAATTGGTCAGTCCGATTCCCGTTTCACCATACAATTGTTCGGAAAAGCGTTTAACGATTAATATCGAATTGCACAATTAGTTAATGGCACTTGTGTCAACCAAAACCGATATGAGCAACACGCTAAATCCTACCGACTGCGCCAAAAATATATTTCGTTTCAAATAACTTCTTTTTAAAAAGTTTTTATTAAGATTTAAAATTACAAGTTATCTATAGGACAGCAAATCTTAGACTGAAAAATAATATTCTCATAACTATGAGGTAAAATAAAAATACATAACATCAGCATATCAGAAAATGCAATAAGATTCCATCGGAATCGAATTCTGCTTCTTCAAGTAATTTAGTGTGAGAAAATATATTATGCTAATATATAACTTATGTTATACATTATAGAAATTTAAAGCAATGCATCAACCATGGTTTGATTCTTAAAAAAATTCATCGCATTTTACAATTTACACAGTCACCTTGGATGCATCCATATATAATGAAAAATACCAAGCTCCGAATGAATTCAACTAATGAATTTGAAAAAAATTATTACAAATTGAAAAACAACAGTGTTTTCGGTAAAAGTATGTAGAATGTTAGGAAAATGCGTGATATCAAATTCGTATCAAAATGGGATGGTGCTTATTTGTTCCTTGTTCCTTTAAAGCTGAACTGTGACGCCAATGTCTCAGACAACAAACATCTTAATATTGTTTTTGTTTTACTTCCATCAATCGTTCCGCCTTTTAGTGAATAGTGTGAAATCTGTGACAAAACAAAAACAAAATTAAATATATATTAAATTTAAAATAAAGAAGTATTACAATAATTATTATCTACGTTTAATAAATGATTAATCTTAAGGAAACAACATCTTTATGACAAAATATATACTCTTTATTATAGTTTATGTGATATTGTCTAAAAATATTAATTTAATACAAAAAAATTACCAAAGCTTTCAAATTCTCAGAATCATTTAAACATTTTTCTAAACTATTTAAATGTTTATGGGATTGGATTGGCAAAGAAACTGGTATATCTGGCAGCAAATTTAGTCTTGAACACTCTGCATTTCTTTCTTGTCTAAGCAAGTATAATGTTTCCTCCGAATTGTGTTTAATTTCTTGAAGAAGCTTAATAACTTTTTCCGTTGCTAAAAAATATCATAAATATAATAATAAATATTTTAATTTAAAAAGTTAACTTACAAGACTTTCTATCAAAAAAATCAGTTTGAGTCGATCTATTTAAAACATAATCTTGTTGAGAGCTTTGAGTTGAGTTATGGAATCTATGGTCAAAATAATTTTCTCTATTAGGTGTATTCAGATCTTGCGAACTATGTTCTACATTTGGTGCATTATCATCATATTTTTTTATAATTTTCTTGTGGAGAAATTCGTTCGAATAACTAGTCCCTGGTCGATTAGATTGGGAGACTATCTTTTGAGAAGCTGAAATAATTATTAACGTGTAAAGCAAATACAATTATAAACAAACAAACTTACATTTTTCTTCCCCAAAAACGGGTTTTTTTACTATATGAGAAGAAATTTTCTTTATTTTGAGAGGTGGCGGAATTTCGTTAATCTCATCAATATTAGTGCTATCGCTAGTATCACTAAGGTCATCAAACAATTTTTTTCGATTAATTATTTTTTTAACAAGCAATTCTTCTTCAGTCTGAATATCTGACGTGACTTCGGCTAATTTTAATTTTTGATTTGCTTTTTTATAATTATCTAGAAATGCATGTCTCAATCAACACATAAACGTCCACAAAAGTGTTAAGTTCATGAGAAAGATGCATAAACTGCTACCGAAGGGTGTGCCAAAAGTAAATTTTGGTGCACTTTTAAATTTTGATTTATTTATTAATTCACTCTATTTTTAATTATATAAATTATTAATAAAAAACAAAATTCTACAAAAAATTACAATTAACATCTCAGAAATTACAAACAATTAAAAAAATTATTGTAAATATAAAAAAAGTAAAGAAATTACTTCTGAAATTATGCAAATAAGCTTTAATATAAATTGTTTAAAAGTAAATCAGTAATTTAAAGTAATTTATAAGTGTTTACGTTTTTCCCGTGTAGCACACCCCTTGACTACCACCATCAGATGTTTTCATGGAGTTTCGAAATTGCTTTGAGTTTTGACTCCAAAATCGATTTGAATCGGGTCAGTTTTAAAATTGACTCGATTAAGTTTTTAAAACTGTTTTGAACAGTGTATACATGAGGGTTTTCTATTCTCAAAACGTCTTCAAAACTCCATTTAAACAAATAAAAAATTATTTTTACTAACCTTCTTTGAAAAATGATCTTTTAATTTTGAAAGTTTGCCATGCTTCGTTGGGTGTTTCGCCTTTTTTAAAAGATTTGTTGAAGGCTTCCTGATTTTTATATGGCGGCCACCACACTTCAGTTCTTCTTGGTGTCAGCAATATTTCGTGCACTAGAGCGACGTTACCGTTACAGCTTTCCTCGATCCCACCATCATTAAATTTCACGCCAATATATGACATTTAGGAAAACTAATAAAACAATTATATATTACATTTATATACATTAAAAATTATGGCAAAAATTGGTCTTTTGGGAGTTGACCAAAAGGGCATATATGAGTATATTTTGAACAAGCTTGACAAGCTGAGTGTTTTAAAATTAATTTTAGCGTCCGGAAACCATATTGGGAAATCCATATTAAGTGTAGAAAATAAAAAAATTAAACTTTTAAACACATTTTAATAACATAACCTAACCCCTGCGCAAAAATAACAAACAAAATCGTAAATCAAAGAAAACATAACTTCTGCGCAAGAATAACAAACAAAATCGTAAACAAAGAAAACATAACCCTTGTGCAAGAGTAACAAACAAAATCGTAAACATCGGTTTTAAAGACCAACTAATGCTTACTCCAAAACACCATAAGAAACCCGAATTGCATCCAATAAATTGCCAAACAGATCTATATTATTCTTTCGGCAATGTCGACGCCAGAGATATTCAGCAAGATAATCAGCGGACTGATCTTTTGGAATATGATGGCGGCGATACCAATCTTTAGCCGGTCGCCATGTTGCCAACCGGTTGCAGTCGGTCGCCATGTTTTTTCACCGGTCGCCAACTTACCAACAAACCGATGTTCAGAATCTGAATGATTAACTTGACGATGGTCATAACCAGCAGCTGAAAGTCCACTGTAGGCCCTCCACATATCAGTATGAATGGTGGTACCAAGCTTGACATGCTTTTTAATAATAAGAATCATTGTATCGGCATCCAGCAATTCAACAACAACCATGCGAACATCTTCACGGTCATCTTGAATCATACCGAGCACCCAATGCCCTTCAATTAACCGACCACGCTCATATTTTCGAAGCCCAAATTTCGCCTCATCAATTTGAACAATTGTGCCAAATCCGCCTAGCATCTCGTCAGAGACCTGCCATTTTGAGAAATGATCAACAACCATTTCACGGGCGTAACGATACCTAAAATAAAATCAAGTTAATATATCACCTAAAAAGTCTAAAACTTACCAAAAATGAATTGTGTCACTGCCCAACACTGTCCGATCAGCTAATGGAATCATAAGATCAGACAACTCATGTTTCACGTCTTTATGTGACCAATCCCGAGTAAAGGCATATAACAAACTGAAATAAATCAGTAAAAAAACATATGTATTAATGCATATAAATAACTTACCTAATAGCAATGTCTATTCGCAAATGACAATTTTCAAAAAAAGTACCCTTTGTCAACACTGTTTTGGGGCACTTATTTGAGCGCGGACAGAAATATATTGCAAATTGCTGTTTTACAATTTATCGTTCTTTTATCGAGCGAGTCTAGCAGTTGAATCGTCTTCTCGGCTTCTCGATCGCCCTGCGCGCGCGCCGTAATTGGTAGTTACAATTCAACTCGATCACAATCTATACATTTATGTCAAGCAACTCTCAATACAAATTAGTGAAATCGTAGTAATCTAATGACAGTTACATTTACGTATTAAAGCCCTAACACTATCAGTGTAAGGGGTGTGTTAAGGGTTAAAAACATGAATTGAGGATTCTAGGACAGTTTTGATTAAACTAGTTTAAATTATATTTCAATTTATTATTAGAAAACAAATTTAAAAGAAATCTGACAAATCAAACTGTAAGGGGTGCATTAGGGGTTACAATTGTAATATGTAGGTCCTACCCTAATTTTAATTTAATTAACTAAATAACGATAAGTTAAGTAAGTTAAATTACTACTAGGATTCAAATTTGAAAGAAATCCGAGCATTTTGACTGTACATGGTATGTTAAGGGTTGAAATTGCAAAATAAGGGTCGCATACTATTTTAAATAATATTATTCGTAAATATGTTTAAAATGTATAGTAGAAATCGAATATGAAGAAAATCCGAACCATATGACTCAAACTCTATATTAGAAGGATGGGGGTGTGTGGTAAGGGTCGAAAATTATTTTTACTCACTCTTTATGTAAATATTACTAAAATAATTGATGGAAAAGTGTGGGTAATGCTGCCATATAAGAATCACAACACCGGCAATTTTTGAACAATTAACTTAAATGGCAAATGGGTCGTAGGGGCTTATTTTTAGGGGATGAAACTTTTACCAGCATTTTCTTCAATGTATCACTAATATGTATACCAAATTTGGTCCAAATCAAATATTCCTTCTGGCCGGTATTCACGTTACAACTTATTCATTTTTACAACTTTTTGACTCTTCAACCCTTAATAAAAATTCAACCCTATAATTAACTCCAGATTTTTGAAAGCATTCACCACTTCGGGTATACACAAAACATATGTTCAATATTTGGTTAAAATCGGTCAGCAACTTTAGAAGATTAAGTGGATTTACCGACTTTGCCATTTTTAGCATGTTTTTGGCCTATAACGCGCAGGTCTTTGAGAATTTTATAACCTTTTTTTCTTCGATATTATCTATGGGCAGGTAGAAAAAAAGTACGCAAATTTTGCTTTAATCGGGTCAGTAGATTCCGAAATATAGTGGTTTAAAGAAATGCACAGACCGACCGACAGACCGACAGACGGAAATTAGTGAATATGATTTTCGTAATCTACGCATTCTATAATGTAGAAAAAAGTGAAATTTGGAGAAAATGTTTTTTTCATGAATACAATACTTCCTCTACGAGAGAAGTAATATAAATCATAACAATAAGAATATATTTTAAACTAAACTCTATTTGTTAAATTTTTAAACAAAACAAAATTATAATACTTTTTGGAAATACTCTATAGGCATCCAAACACATAAAACATATATCCTAACAATAATATCACATTTTAAACTTATCTATTAGATAGTTTTTAAAAGAACCAAAATAATAACTGAATTTCTTGTGTTAACAAAAAAATATTTAAAGTAAAAGATTTATCAATAAAAAAATAAAACAGAGTAACACAGAGTAACGAATAAAACAGAATAATACAGAGTAACAGTAAATTAGTATTTATGCTACTGCCTTTAGAGAGTTATTATTGACTATTACTAATTAGTCTTCCTTTATTGCTCTGCCAAAACAGTTTCCCTTTCTTACTTCTTCATTTATTTCTTCCTCCACATCTATCACCAGCATTTCTCAACCATAGTTTAATTTCTTTTTCTTTCTTTGTTGGATGTCACTAAATTTCTTTCGCACAGATACTGTAAATTTGAAGAAAAAAAAACAAATAAAAAATTTATAAAAATGTATAATGTTAATAAAATATTTAAAAATTAGTAAACTGTCTTACATGTTATAGCTTTAATGATATTTTCAAATTTGCAGAACTTTATCCTCCCTTCTAAACCTCTGCCCAACCAATTCAATTTTAGAGCTAGTTGATGTTCAATTAATTTTGTTAATATTTTGCGAATGCTGGTCTTTGCTGTTTTCACCTCCTAACATCGCTAGTATATGTACCTAAAAATCAATATAATACATTAAAAATCTATTTGAAAATTAAAAAAAAATTATCAAATTAAAATAGTTTACGAAATATTTTAATATAATTTCCAAATATTATTACCATTTTTTCAATTCTTCTAATTCTATCAAGGAATCGTTTAATTTTATTAGGTCGTCTTCCGATTGGCACATTTTTTCATCCAAACTACAAATATCTTCAAGATTACCTGGACCATTCATATTTTCAGCTGTACTATTAACCAAAAGCTTGTTCACACCTTCTAGTAACACATCAATTTTTGTCTAAAATCTTGCAATGTTTTGCATGTTCGTATCTAAAAAAATAAATTTTATAAATAAAAAAGAATGTAGAAACTAATAAATATTATACTTGAATTATTTTTGCAGTTGGTACACTGCTGCGGAACACTTTTGTTGATAATAGTGCTATAAGCTGATGACGGACCACTTTTATTGGTAATAACGCTAGAAGTCGATGCCGAACTGCTATAACTTTGACGTCTATCAGTCCTAACTTTGCTTGCGTCTGGCGGTGTAGGTGGCGGTGTAGGTTCATCTTCCGAGGAACTGCTTAATGGACTAATTTGTTTATACTTTTTATTAATCGTTTTTGGAATAGTAGCTTTTGCACTTTGAGACGCTTCTGCAAGGGTGAAATCATTATATTTCGAGTTTGGAAGTTTTTTCCTTAATCTTTGAGTTATTCCTCTTTCTTCTTCAGTCTGACTAACGTTTGTTTCTTGTTCAAGTCTTTTCAGTTTTGAGTCACATTTATATATCATTGCTGAAATTTAGTATATAATTAGTAACAATATAACTTTTCAAGTAGAAATTTGCTTCCGAGACTTACAATTGTGATATAATTTTTTAATTTGAAATTGCTTCCACGTCTTAGGATTAAAAGATTCATGAGTTACAGTTGCATTTCTGATTTCTTTATCGGTTTTGTATATAGAAGGCCAAAAACATAAATTTTCTAGACTGTCGACTAGCCATCGAGAACTTATTATAGCCAATCCTTCGCTTGGGAATTCAACCACATAAAAAATATTGCTTAAAAAAAATAGCAATTAATAAAAAGAATGACAGTAAAGCAAAGCACAGTTAAACTTTAAAACTAGTTGATAATGTACCAAGAGCGTTATACAGATGATGTCAAGAGGGTGACAATCCTGTCCAAGGGCCTTTGGCTTGAGGAATGTAGTGTGCCCGATGAGCATTCATCTAATAACGTTTGTGGTTAAAATTATATGTTAAATATTTATATGTATGAATTTATTATATTTTAAATTATATGTTAAAATTATATGTGTTAAAATTATATAAATTATTAAAGCATATGTAATGGTGGACTGCAAACAAATATATTATTATATGGTATTACTACTGCTTTGGAATCCACATTCATTATTTGTAGTCTGACTTTATTGTTGTACTGAATTTTATTTCATATAATTTAATTATTGAACTATCACATGGATATAAAAGAAAAGGCTTTTTATCTAAAATGTATCCGATTAAATAAAATGTGTTATTCTCCGTGTTTACTATGTCTGTTATTTGAAGAATATCATCATTTTTAAGAAACACAATATTGTTCCAACTGATATTTGTAAGAGTAACATTGATAAATTGAATTTGTTTATAAGTTATTCTTTTGTGTGTTGTTTCTTTTACAGTTTGACTCAGCAAAAGGTTTTCTGTTGGTGCAAGATCGTTTAGACGTTGATATTATTGTTCTGTAATTCTATTAATTACTTGTTGATGTGGTAGTGCAGTACCGCGATTTTTATTTTTCAAAGTTTTTAAACACATTTCAAATGGAAAACAATTAATAGAATTCAAATCTTCAAATTTTTTGGCACCTTGCGCCAAATGACTGAGAGCATGAACGTTGTATATTATAAATTCCTCGCCATAAATGTTACTTGACTTTTCAACAAATTTTTTCAATAATTTATCCGCATAATCATTATATTGTTCATTTAAATTATAATTCAGTAGTATGGTAATACCAAACTTCAACAACAAAAAATAATTGTACATTTTAGTTGGTAATAAGTCTTTCAATATTATATGTCCGCAATATAACAAAAATGTTCTATATTCTGTTGCCTTCCAACGCTCTTTTTCTTTAAACGTTCTTAACTTTCTATTGAACTCAATAGGCCAAAAACATTTTATTTGTTTTATTTTTTCATCAATTAAAGATTTTTGAACATTGGTTAATCTGAAGTTTCTTCCGGCGTCCCATTCATTTAACATTTTTTTCTGAACTCCCAAGCAAACGCAATGCATATAGTCTATTGGAAAAGAAGAGACCATTCCTATATTTAAAGAAGTTAACGGGCTATCACCCTCATGGTGCAGTGGGTCTTCTTTTAAAAAAAATGAAGCATCAGTCCGGAAATGGCATTCGCCTGTTTATGTATACACCATGCGACGTACATTTATCGCAACCTGAATACGCGTTATGATCTTTTATGCATTTAGTAAAGGCGGTGTATCACAACAAAAACTTCTTACAAAAACCTTAAACTGTTTCTTTTCAAATAATATTCCCATGTCAATAAAAAAATTTAATTCCTTGCAAAATGATTTTAAATAAGGTTCTAAAGGTGGTTTTTTAGCTCCACTATAAATAGCAATAGTATGCACTGAAAAGTTTTCGTATCCAGAAACATAACATAAAACCAGCCAAAAGGAAGTACTACTACTTTTAAAAATTGGTAGCCCGTCAGTATTAAAGTTCATATTTAAATTGCCTTCAAAATTTGGTGTCTTTTTTAAGAATTCAATTAAGTATTGTTTAATACCGAAATAATAAAATTGACCTTCTTCCATCTGTTCTACTACTATATTTTGTGGTGTTTTTAATAATGTGCGAGCATATACCGGTAAATTTGAAATATTAGGTTTAGTCTTAAACCATTTTAATAAATCTGTAACCGCTGCATGCGGAATATTAAATTTGTGAGACCATTTGGCCAAAAAATAAATTTTCTTGAGAACCCTGTATATTTTGTGCTATTAATTCTTCATTTTGTAAATTTAAATCGTTCACTAATATGGTGCCGCTGTTGTTACTGCTATCAGTATCTAACTCAAAACAATTTTCTGGTTCATTGTTGGCAGTCACTACTTCCTCTTCTAGAGATTCTACTTCAGATTGGTCATCAAAACTAGTAATCAAATATGATGTAGAACTAGGTCCAGCTTTTGGGTTAAGTTCTTCAGAGACAATAATCTCCTTGTTAATCACATTAATAAGAATGCGAGTAGGAATGCAATCTGCATCACTATTTAGCAAATTCATTTCTTAATTAGATATTTCAATGTTTTGTTTTGATTTTTTTCTTTTTTTCTTGAATTCAACATCATTTGTAGTGTTGTATAGTCGTTTTGACATGATCACATGATCAGTTTATAGTATCGTAAAAGTAAAACAAAAAAATAATTATAGTTATTTAAAACGCGCTTTAAAACAGCACTTAATGCAAATTTTATCGGAACAGTTTAAAAAAAACTAAAAAACGAAATTGTAACTAAACAAATACAACAAATATATGAATTAAAAATATTTACCTGGAAGAGTTGATGTTGTCCATATTAGTTAATTAATGAATCACAGTTTGCAAGCCACAACTAAAAATAGAAGATGTAACTAAAGAAATGAAAAATAAATAAATTTAAAATGATTACCTAGAAAAATTGGTGGTTCAACTATTTGTTTGAAGTAGTTAAACAACACAGAATTCACAAATTAATGATTTTAACAAACAATGCTTTCAACATGGTGTCAGCGTACCATAGATTTGCAAGTCAACTTCACAACAGGAACTGATCGATCGATAATGCAACCGACCCGCTCGCTTGCTAACAAAACATGCGCCTTGTATAAATGCGCCGGACTACTACGTCCAATAAGAACGCACTCTAGAAGTCACATGATTTTGATATTAAAGCGGTTTATGCAATCTATGCAAATAATAGAGAATTGAATAAATAAATATTTAATCAAAAGGAAGAAACTTTAAGTTTTTTTTAATGTTGAGAAAAATCACCAATACAATTTTTATACATTTTTAAAAAATTGTATACCAATATTAAGGCAACGCTGGCCCAGTAGTAATGATGCCAATGACAATACATATGCCGGACCAGCATCGTGTCACCAGTTCGTACCCGTAAGTTTAAATTAGTCCTATATGTCAATACTTTGCCAGTTTTGGACCAGCATCTTAGTGCCATGGCCTGACATTTGCCATCGTGGCCATAATTGAGCCATATTACGGCCATCTGCTGGAATGTTACTTGGGGATGGTGCCACTGCGGAAGAAGGACCATAATTCAATAGTGCGCATGACGTTGCCATCAGCAAGACCAATAGCATTCGTTGGCTTTGAGTTTGGCTCTACTTTCTGTCGCGTACATGAATAGTAACGATAGTATGCCTAAACGCGTGCGTATTGCGAAGTGCTTTGTACTTCGTGTTTGTTTGGAATCGTGTTTTTCTTATAAGCTTTCTTATTTAAATGTATCTCTAACTTAATTTTATACATATTTTGCAGCTATTATTAGAAAAATATAATTTTATATAATACATGCGTATATTTATAATTCAGAAAAAAATAGCTATTTATGCAACCAGTTAGGAAATGCATTTTTTTGTGTAACGAGCGGATTTCTGCGGGACGAGCGCAGCGAGTTCTGCAAAATAACGCGAGTTACACAAAATAGCATTTCCTAACATGTTGCATACAAGATTTTTTCTAATTTTTACAAGAACCTTCTCAAAAAAGAGTTTTTTAAACTTATGATATTAATAATTTAGTGAATTTTATCAAAACAAGTAGGCTTTATTCGGAACTTTTCATCACCAGTTGTGAAATATTTTTCATTACATCACCAGTTGCGTAAAATGTGCCGTTTGCCAACTACAATCGATTTTGAAAAGTCACATTTTACATGCCAAAATTAGAAAAAATATTTTACTAATAAAAAAATACTTCCCTTTCGAAATAATATTATGTGAAAATCACGTTATTAAAACGTATTTAATATTACGGGAAATATTGGATATTTTATTAGTTGTATTACACGTGTAATTTTGGTGAGCAAAAGATGTCTCCCAATAGCACAAAAATTTGACGTGTTTAAAACGTGTTTTACACTTACGTTGCTAGCTGGGGGGGGATACTGTCGAGCGAAATTGAGAATTTCCTTTGTCAATTGTAATATCGTCTAATAAGCCAATATCTTCCTCTGATGAAGAAATGGAAGGTTGAATAATGGTGCAGTTACTTATAAAAAAATCTTGTTTACTTTTATTAGAACTTATGGACGCCATTATACTATCTACTTCACTTAATTTAAGAATATTTTCTAAGCGCATTTTAACATCACGATAAGAATGACGCTTACTTTTGTTTTTGAAGAAAGATATGGTACTACGTATAACAAATTGTTCTATTACTAAAAATAATAGGAACTAAAAAATCCAACATACCTGCTCATTATCCTTGATAAAAGTGAATATGTGGGAAATGTCGGAACTGCGTATTTTACTGTAAGTATTTTATGTAAGTATTTTACTCTCACAACGTGACTGAGTGCCGGCCGGCTGGAAAAAAGTGGGGCGACGGTCGATCGTCGTCGATCGATCGACGGTCGATCGATTTTTGTTCTTCCCACCCGTGCTTTGCATCGATTTTCGAATATTATTATTGCGACTATTTTTATATTGAATTTTGTTGGTTTTTAATTATTATATAAATTATTTAAAATATTAATTTTGGCAACAAATAAATATTTAAATTAAAAAATTTAATTATTTAAAATAATTAAAAAATATAGAATTTGTTTCAGAATCATTATTTTAATTATTGAAATAAATATATGATTCACACTTACCAAATATTTGTAATATAATATAAGTTCACTTTTCCACTGAATCAAAGTAAAAAATAATAAATAATAATAATAACTAATTATATAGGTACGAGTAGAATAAAATAAACTGATGTAGGGCCGACGTTTATGATCGGGCCTGGCGCTGGTCGAGACCGGACGTGTTTTGTGCCGCTCCGCCAATTTGCTGACCATCGACGCAAAAGCCGCCGAATCTCCACGAAAATGAGACAAGTGGCTTTGCCACTCGGTTTTACGCGAAGGGCACTAATTAATTATTAATTAGTGCCTTTTTTCCGTTCGTTTTTTGAGAGCTGCCCACGCGTATGCTGGCTATTTTTGGTTTTGTGTCGGTTTTTGTGTTTGTCTACGCGGCAATTCCGCTCT
Organism: Cryptophagus acutangulus; assembly: GCA_963556235.1. Classification (NCBI taxonomy): domain Eukaryota; kingdom Metazoa; phylum Arthropoda; class Insecta; order Coleoptera; family Cryptophagidae; genus Cryptophagus; species Cryptophagus acutangulus. Next base: position 5,947,734 of record OY744568.1, read on the forward strand.
GTCCACGCTTTCCCGGGAAATGGGGCTTCATGTTTGGTGTTACTACCGGGAAATGTGCTGAATGGAGCCAATTAGCGCAATTTTCGTGTGTTTTCGCAGCCCCCAGCGCTTATGCTGGCTATGTTTTTGGTGTTGTTCGATCAGCTTTGGCTTTCCCAGGGAAATGGTTCCTTATTTTCGAGGGTCACTACCGGGAAATGTGCTGGGCTGAGCCAAACAGCGTATTTTTTTTTCGAGAGCGGACAGCGCGTATGCTTGCCATTTTCCTGTGTTTGTTTTAGGTGTTGTGTGGTCATCTTTGCGAAAACTGTGCTCTGATTTGCTTTTCCGGGAAATGGTGCCTCATGTTTGTGCATCACTACCAGAAAATCTACTGAGCAGAGTCGAGCAGGTTGTTTTGTGTTGATTCGAGAGCCCCCAGCGCTTATGCTGTCTGTTTTGGGATGTTTGTCTGGTGCTCGGAAAAGCGACGCTCTCCCGGGAAACTGCTCCTGTAAGCTACTTGGAATTTAATACTGAGTAAGTACTTTGGGGCATTTGGGGCCATTAATTTCATTTAGGTGTCATCTGCGGGAAGAAGGCGTGACTTGACAGGAATGTCAAACCAAATTAGTATGCAAATTTTGTTCGATTTTGTTGCCTCAAAATCGACCTAATTGGAAGTGACGTACAGGGATGACGTACCCCACGATTTCGGTCATGATGCCTGATGGCGGCATCAACACTTGGAGTTTTCGTTCAAAATTTTGTTTCTTTTGTTCGAGATTTTCGGTTTTTCGGTTTTTGTTTGTTGTATTTTTTCTATCTAGGAATATACTGTTGTCCGCCACAGGATAGAGCCCTGGATCCACTGGTGCTATTAATTAGCGGTGTTTAATGATTCAGTCCTGTCTATCCACGTGTCCCCATCGACTCTCACGACTTTGTCAAAGTTTTCGTTTCGGGGCGCCTCGACGCCATGTCTGCGCAGGGTGGCGCAAAACCGACTCTGCGTATGCGCATTTTTTTCTTTCCATTAGTAAATTTATTAGTAAATTCATTTAGCAGCTTCAGTCAAACTTTAACTTCATTTTTTTTGCGCATCGTGGAGTTTTTTCTGGGTGGTTCGGATCTGTCGGGCCTTGTTGAAGGTCATGTCAGAGGAAGGGTGTTTGTCAAGTAGCTGCGATGAACTCAAGAGCAATGTCGGCGGGAGCATAGCTCCTGGCGAGGTCACCCTTGCCGGTAAGGTCGAGAGGGAGCAGTGAAAGAAAACACAAAAATCTACCAAGCGTCTGACTCGTATCGAGCGGCTTGGTGGCAGCGTCTGACCCCTGTGGGGCGGCTGTTTCACACACCTGGAGGAAGGTATAAATCTCAAACAGAGGGAAACTATATAAACCAAACCTGGACTCCTCTATAGAGAAAATGTTTACGGTATAAGGGGGGAATACCCTAGTACCGGTCGGGATTGGTAGTGAGCGAGCAGGCTCCGCCCGACCGTCATCCAGCAACTGCCCAAATGGAGTGGTGCCAAACAAGGCCGCTGCATTAGTTAATGCTACTGGTGCGTTGGAGAGCAACGGAGCGGCTTTCCAGGGTCTAACCCCGGAAGAGCGCGAGCTGCTGCAAAAACGTAACGAGAACAGGAGGATACCGGTTAGGTCGCTGGTCAACAAGACGAACATGAATATGTCGATTGACATATTCTCAATTTCGGCAGGTTCTTCGCCGAAGCTGCAGGAGGAGCAGCAGGCGAAAAAGCGAAGGGGGAATGGCGATAAGGCCGGCTACTCCAAAAGTGGCCCGGTCAAGGTGCAGGACCTGCAGATGGCGGTCGATAAGATCGCGTCCCTCAGGGGCGTTGACCTGGAAAAGATAAAGAGGCCATCCAGGACAAAATTAAAGAAGGCCTATGCTCGGAATTATGGGAGGTGCGGAGGCAAAAAACCGAGCTCGAGACCGAGAGAAAAAAGCTCAAGGTGGTGGAGGACTTCAAGGCAGCCCTGGACAGACACAGGAGGAGCTGAGGAGGGACCAGGGGCTTATCAGCGCCAAAGGACCAACGATGCCATTGCTAGGAAGACGCTCAAGCGCGAGAGTGACCTAGCGAGGGCGGAGCTGCAGGCGATGAAGGACGAGCAGGAAGACAAGGCTAAGTCTACGGAAGGTGGCCAAACCGTGGCTGGCGCTATTCCTGGCACTACTCAAGCTGACGGAGTTGGCGGCGGAGAACGGGGTAGAGAATATCTCTATCCCGGCCGGTGGGCCGGCCACCGCAACCTACCGCAAGATGGCGGAATGCGTCTTCGCGGCACAAAGGGGCATCCAGGCCAAGATATGCGTGCCGCCCCGACAAGAGGCGCAGCCTGGCCGGGCAACCCAGGCCCGTCCTACGCTGGCCCGACAATCGAGTAGGAGACTCCCCCCAAGGAAGGAAACCGAGGCCGTCATCGTCAGGGGGAGCAGCCGCGAGAAGTACCCGACCCTGCTGGCAAGCGTCAAAAAGGCGCTGAACGGCAGGGACCTCGAAGAGGCCAAGGTCGGAGAGGTGCGACAAACGCGGGACGGGCACCTGCTGATAAGTTTAAGCGAGGGGGAGGCAAAGGGCATGGCTAGGCTCATCGCCGAGAGCGACGTCGGAAACAAGGTGGAGGTCCTAAAGGGCGACCGGAGATCCACCTTGATGATGTCAAACATCGAGGCCGCCCTCACCGAGGAAGTCATCAAGCGTGCGGTCAGCGAACAGGCCGGTGTAAAGGAGGATTCCTTTGAGGACAAGGAACTGCGCACTGACCTCAGGCGCAAACTAGCGGAGAATATTGTGGCTTAGGCCGAAGCCGCCGCCAAAATCCTTGACCACAGGGGGATTGTTGTGGGGCTGACCGCAGTCAGCGTGAGGGCCTGAATAAGCATTGAAAAGTGCCACAGGTGTTGGAAGCCTGGGCACTTTGCCAGCCGGTGTAGCGGAGTGGACCGCTCGGCAAGCTGCCTGAAATGTGGCAAAGAGGGACACAAGGCGGACAAATGCTTCGAAGAACCTTACTGTCCCCTCTGCAACCAGCTGCACCGGGCCTGGACGGGCAGATGCGGCCGCGGCAGATAGTAGTCTGTGATATTTTTCTAGTTTAGTCTGTGATATTTTTTTCTGTGTTATTTTATTAAGTGTTAATTTATATTGTTCGTTGCTTTACACCATCCATTTTATACTATCTGTTGTTTGTTTAATTTATTAATTTATTTATTTATCTATTTTCTTAATGCAAGCCACATTTAATACAAGCCAGCTGGTGGTGCAGCTCAACATAAATAGATGCAGGAGGGCACACGATCTTCTGTATAAACGGTGCAGGAGGAAGGGCGTCTGGACTGCACTTGTCAGCGAGCCAAACAAGAGCATCGTTTCGAAGAGCGCGGGATGGGTGATGAATGAGGCGAAGTCAGTTGCGATCTGGGTGGCGAACGCGCGGTGCGACGACAAATGTAGCGGGGCTGCATTTGTCAACATTAGGTTGGGGGGTACATTGCTTTATTCGGTGTATCTCTCCTCGAACGACGACAGGGCGACGTTTGAGAGGGAGCTGGATGAGTTGCACGCGCGCATCGCAGTGGAGCCACCGGGGAGCACGATTGTGGTTGGGGGTGACTTCAACGCAAAGAGTCACGCGGGGGGTCGGGTGTTGAGGACCGGAGAGGGACATTGTCAGGGACTGGGCAGATAGCCTAGACCTGGAGGTGGCCAACCTCGGCTCAACTCCGACGTTCGAGAGGAACGGGCAGTCCAGCATCTTGGACGTGACCTTTTTCATGCGTGGTGGAAGGGGCGGTGGCGTGGAAAACTAGGAGGTCTCGGGGGAGGAGACTCTCAGCGACCACAATGCCATTGAGTTCCTCATCACTGCTGAAGAGGAAAGCAGGCTGGACGAACAGCCGCAGATGGGATGGAGGATCCATACGGAGGCTCAGAAGCGAAAGATGCGGGCGGCGCTGGGAGAGCGGCTATTCAGCGTGAGCGACTTCACAGTCGACACGCTGACCCGTGCTCTGCAGCAGGCATGCGAGGGGGCTGCACCTTCGCACCGAACAAGAAAGCGCAAGCCAGTGTACTGATGGTGTGACAGTGTCGGGGAGGCACTGTCCATGCGAAATAGATGTCGCAGGACCGAGCAAAGGGCAAGAGCCAGAGCCAGACGAGTGGCCAGCGAGCAGAACCTGGCAGCTCACGTTGTGACCTGGGACCATCTAAGGGAAGCAAGGGCGGTTGTCAGGTCTGCAATCTCGGGGGCCAAGAAGGCGTCCTATAGGAGGCAGATCGACAGCGTCGAGGGCAATGTGTGGGGATCGGCATATCAGCTCGTTTGCAAGAGGATGGGGAAGCTATCTGCTCCCATCCTCTCCAAAATGCAAAAAATCGCAATTGCAGATCAGTTGTTCCCGACTTACTCCGCCGCGCTGTGGGACAAACCGACAGCTGACTGGGGAGAGGAAGTGAGGGTCACGAGAAGGCGGTCGGCAGGCTGGGCAACAAGAAGGCCCCCGGCCCTGACGGAATCCCTGCCGAAGCGGTCAAGCTGCTCGTGGAGGACTATGCCGAGGACCTGGCTGGACTGTATAGCAGGCTAATCCAGTCAGGTACATCCCAGAATCGGTGGAAGAAGGCGCGAGTGGTCTTGATCCCTAAGGCCGAGAAGAACCCTGAGGAAGGGGGAGGGGTAAGGCCGATTTGCCTATTGGACACCCTTGGCAAGGTGTTTGAGAGGGTGATACACGGGAGGATTGTGGATGCCCTGGAACATTCCGGCAAAGACTTGGACTTGGACGAGCACCAGTACGGATTTAGGGCCGAACGCTCTACGCTGGATGCCGTCCAGGAAGTCGTTAGGATTGTTCGGTCGGCGAAGGAAGGATCGTGGAGGAGCAGGGAGCTCTGCATCGTTGTCGCCATAGATGTTCGCAATGCCTTTAACACGGCAAAGTGGACAGAAGTGGCGGCAGAGCTGCAGAGGAGGGAGGTGGACCAGTACCTCATCGCTCTTATGATGAGCTACTTGGAGGACCGGGAGCTGGTCATAGAAGGGATGAGTCGGGAGATGACAGCGGGCGTGCCGCAAAGATCAGTGTTGGGATCCCTGCTGTGGAATGTAGCGTATGACGGTGTGCTGAGACTGCAGCTCCCTCGGGACTGCAGGTCTATAGCATACGCTGACGATCTGATCATCGCTGCAATAGGCAGGGACCTCACGGAGACGAAGGCGAAGGCTGAGGAGTCGATTAGGCTTGTTAACAGCTGGATAGGGGGAGAAGGGGCTGGAGATTGCAGCCCAGAAGACGAAAGCAGCGCTTCTCATTGGCAGGCGCAAAACGGCGGGTGCCAGGGAGATTGATTCCCTAGGTGAGCACTTAGGGATTTGGATTGACAGCGCTGGGAGCTAGGTCAAGCACGTGGAGGAGGCGTGCCGCAAGGCTGAGGCAACAGTCCGTGGACTTCGTTGTCTCATGCCCAGGATTGGTGGTACCGGCGATGCGGCAAGGAGGCTGCTGGCGTCTGTCCCCGTATGGGCAGATGCGGTCAGGCTCCAGATGGTTCAGAACAGGTTGAACAGGTCGCAGAGAGGCACTCTTATTGGCATCTCTCGTGCCAATAAGACTGTCTCCACCGAGGCGATGCAGGTGGTGGCAGAAGTCCTACCAATGGACCTGCTAGCTAGCCTGCGGAAGCAAGACTGGAGGGCTACGACAGCTGAGCGCGGGGATAACTTGGAGAGGATGATGGAGGTCTGGCAGCGGCGATGGAACGATACTCCAAAGGGCGCATGGACTAGGCAGTTGATACCGCAGATCAGGTTATGGAAGGATAGGTTGCACGGGAAGTTGTCGTACTGTCGGAAGTTGTCGCCACCCAGTTCCTTACTGGACATGAGCAGTTCAAGAGCTACCTGCAACGGATTGGTAAGACTGTGTCCGATCGCTGCTACTCATGCAACGTCCCGGACACCGCCCAGCATACCCTCTTCTATTGCGAGAACTGGGAGGATAAAAGGGTGCTTAACGCATTCCTCCATCAAAAAAAAGACCGACGTTTATAGGGCATCGTATATGCGTAAAATATTATTCATGCCTTAAGTGGATTAAAGGTATTGGTATTATATTGGCCATGGATTGTTTGGCCATAGCCAATGAATTTCCGCCTGAGCCATCACTTGCCCAGCCATCGGCCAACGCATCTGTGTTTACTGGGAACCTAAACTAGGATAAAGAAGCCACGTGTTATCCCCTTCTGATCTTTAAATAAAAATAATAAACGACATAACATAAACGTAAATAATAAACTACATAACCCAACAGTAAACCAGATGACAAATCGGCTATGCGAAACGCGTCGAAATTGAATTACCCCCGTAAGGGAACTCACCTTGTTAAATTTGTCTAAATTGAAGATTGCGCTGGGTTTGGCGATAAACTTCACTGTCTGTTTTAGTTGCCGCACTCTCGGCCCTATAGTTATTGACAGTTCCCACAAAGAAGATGCTGACGCTGAAGACGATTTAACTGCTTTCTTCCTCGGCGCGCTCTCGGTGGTTGCCCTCTTTCTTGGCACTTTAAAGTATTAACCTCTTTCGCTACTCTGAAGTACTCCTATAAACATTGAGGATAAGGCCCATCAACTAGCCATGAATAGTTGCCAACGGCTGCAGTTGACGGCACACTACTTGCTTGCCAGCTGGCTTGTCCTGCCGGCTTTATTATGGCTACACTGTACTGAGCCATTAAGGCAATTTGCCGTACCAATTGAAAAACGTTTAATTGCCAGTAGTGTGATGGTAAATACTTATATTTGATGGTCCAATTAATTTTGACAGATATATTGCCACCAGTTGCAAAGTACTTGGCCATAACATTGCCAATTAATAAACAGTACCATGCGAATATTAGTTTTACGCGAGGTATTAAACAAATAAATAAAAAAATATATTTGAATTTATTTAAAATAAAATATATATTAATTTTTAAATTAAATACATTTTAAAAAGCATAACATTTTATGAAAAATAAGTTTTTCAAGCAACACTTTGAAACACAAACATCACAAAACCAACAAAATATAAATCTTTTGATGTTTGACATCATAAAATAAATTAAAAAGAAAAGCTATAAGTTCTAAGAGATTTTATCTACAATATTAAATCTAATAATACTAAAAAATGATTTTATAAATAAATAAAATTTTTGGAGAAAGTCCATACCCGATTATTCTTGTGACAATAAAGATTTGATATATATAAAAATTTTGGGAAAATCACAAATTGTTATTTAAAAATAAAATTGCTAGTTGTAAAACTATTTCACTTTAGATTTAAATTGTTATAAAAATTATAAAACTTTTAATATGATTGACACCATAAAAAAACTAACTAAAGTTTTAGAAATTTTAACAGCAAACATCTACTTACAAAACTAATAATACGAAGTAAAACTTTCACTTTTACAAATAATCTTTAAGTAAGTAACAAATTATTATTAAAAAATCAAATTGCACGTTGTAGAATTAGGCAGCATATAAACGTAATTAAGATTTGTATAAATTCTGACAATTATTCTACTTACAAAACTAGTTTTTACTTTTACAAATAATCTTTGGGTAAATAATAAGTTATTATTAAATAAATAATTTTTATTTTTATGGTCCGCCTAATGTTTGGCCTGTTCTTTAGCAAGCAATCTTTTGTTGCGGCCCCCAACTCGATCCCCTGCATTACGTATCCAGGATTTGATTACACTGGTTACATCTTTTTCTGTTGCATCTTTACCAAATGCGTTTTGTCTAATTGTAATTAAAAAAGTTTTATTAATAACCTAATTCAAAATTTAAAATTTTCAAAATTGCAGTTGCGCATGGGATTTTACTTACCAAGTATTATCTTTAGAATATTTGTAAGATTTGAAAACTTTTCTTTACTATTAACACCAAACCAATTGTATTTTAACGCTACATGATTAGTCATTATTTTAGAAATAATACGTCTTGTTAGGTCTGCAACATCACTGGCTCGAACAGTTTTTAATACGTGCACCTGAAATATAACATTAATTTTTGAATTCAACGAGTGTTTTGTTATATTGACTTACACGTTTTGTGCAGTTTCCTTATATATAAGAGATGAATCAAACTCATTTAGTTTTTCTGTGGTGTTGCAAATATTAAATGTAAAACCTTCATTTACATTATCGTCTGGTTTGTTATTGTTATTAAGACTTGCTACTCGAATTAAATATTTTACGTCATCGGCCAGTTTATCTAATTTTCTGGCATTTTGTAAAATAAGAGGTACAAAAAACATTATGAACAATCAACCATTATGATAATTGTAAATGCCTGTAAAAAAGAAAATTATTGAGTTTTTATAAATAATAAATATTTAACTTGGCAACTCAATCTTTACATATTGTGATTTGTATAGTGAAACACTATACAAGGTGTTCTTAAAATTAAGGTCATTATACTGTTTTTGACAAATAAAATCACAAGTTGCAAGAATGACCTTTAATTTATTAACGCATTGTCTACGTACAGTCGCGGCCACCTCACTGTGAACGGCAAATTTTGCGCGTAAAATACTGACTTAAAGCATGACTTACTAAAATAGTAAAATGAAACAGGCATGACTTACTAAAATAAAGCATGACTTACTAAAATGTTAGATTTGAATACAATATTAAATGACAGGGTGGTTTCTGTTTTTTCTGCGAAATTTTTGTATGTCATAGAGGACTTAAAATTTAGTAGACTTTAATTCATGTATACACTTTTTTTTAATGACATTATGTTTAAGACGTAATTCATAATCTACCATCATTATTGAATTATAACAAAAACAAATGTTTGTGAGTTGAATGTTCATCAATATACCAAACTTTTATTTTTTTAAAAGTAGTTTTTAGGATAATAAATAAAATCAAAAAAATATTGTAAAAAACTTCAAAGCTATTAAGTTTTGAAAAAAGTTTTTACATGAAAGTCTATTAAAATATTTACATGACTATTAAAATTTCGCAGAAAAAACAAGAATCACCGTGTATATTGATGATATTGATCGCACGGTATAAATGACAATGACTGGCACTGTACTTACCTACATATCTAAGTATACATTACCTTCAGTTATTTTACAATGATTGCTTGTAGTAGTTTCAGAAGTTGATGATGTATTTGTTGCAGTTGAATTTTCTGTAGTTGCTGAGCTTTCTGAATTTATTGAAGATATGGATTCTCTGCATTTGTTCTTATCAGTATCAAAAACTTATTTTATAAACTTATTTTTACTATTAAAAATACTTCTTCGGTAATTAGATGAGCTAGATTGCTGCTGAGATTGACTTTTCAGGGTCAACAAAAGCTTTTTTTGTAATAGTTTTTGTAGATCCATACGTGACATTTAATGACTTTTTAATTGTTAGTGGTTTAGGTAAAGTATCCTCCAAATCTTCATCATAGTTCACTTCGTAAACATTAAAGTGGCGGTTTCCAATTTTTGTTCGTTGCGACTTTCCAACCAAATCAGCGTCTTCAGTTTTTGTTTGACTAACATTGTCCCACTAACATTGTCCCATTCCAAACGTTTAAGTTTCTTCTTTACTTTTGCTAAGCTAACTAAAATAAAATTAGCAAATCAAAATCTATTTTTTATATTTATACAAATTCTGTTTTTTTTTTTAAATTAGATAATAAATAAGAATATAAATTTTTATAAACCATTACTGTTTTTTTTGATGACGACATTTTCAATCCATTTAATTTGTGAGTCTTCACTTAAATCAACTTTTAAGTGCTTTGTTATTGCCTCTTCGAAAGTTGGGTGTTCTTTATTTGACTTGTTAAGATCTGGCCAATAGCAGTAATCAATATTGTCTTTGGTAAATAGCAATCTTGAAGATATTATCTTCATTACAACACCATCATCGTCATTGATTTGATTAGGAAATTCAACTATTACGAAATTACTACAATATTAAATAAGAAAATATTAATTAATACCAATAGAGCATAATTTAGTTGTGTATTACTTAGGGCATCGGTATAGTAATAAAAGCAAAAACAACTTAAATAAAAATGACAAACAAATCATTAAAAAATTAAAAGTTAAAAATAGATTTAATAAATCAATGTTTAAATTAAGTGAAGTAAGGGGGCACAGACAACATTTTCTTTGTAAGACATTATCACTGCTTTATATTAATTAATTAATTAATTAATTTCATTGCTGGCACATCCAGCAATACAGCGACACACCACGTTTATTTACTAATAAATTAATTTAATTTAATTATATGTTAGTTGTACTCTAATTAGTACTGTTATTACTGGTCTGTGAGTTTTTTAATCGGCTATTCACACACGTACTGGTTGATTGTGGTCTGTAGACGATGAACATTAAAAGTGCCGGAGATGATCCTAACCTGAAAATCGATCACCTTTCCTGCAAACACTGCAAGAAGAAAGTTGTGAAGCCTGTTAACTGTGTTGTCTGCGTTGCCAGTTTCCATCCGGGTTGTGCTGATCAGGCGAAAGTTGTCAGTGAGGGTGACACCATTAAATGTTGCTCAGCTGATTCTCCTGCGGTAAACAATGCTTCTAAATCAACAAAATGCGATCCTTTTATTATTGGCAGACAAAATCCAAAGCGTCCTCGATCTGAAGCGGTTTCTCATACTATTGACGATATCTATGCGTTACTTGAGCTGATCCTTGCCAAAAATGATTCATTGATAATGAAAGTGGAGTCGCTGATGGAAGAAAATAAGCAAATGAAAAATGACCTACAGTTATTATGGAATAAGTGCTGTGATACCTTACCATCGGCACTAAATATGGATCTCCCGAGTTCTAGTGGCTATGCAACTGCTGCTAAACAGAAGAAATCACTTGCACACTCGATAGTCGTTAAACCAAAAGATGTAAAACAAATAACTAGTATCACTAGGAACGATTTGATGTCTGCGATCAACCCAGTCACTTCGAAAATACCACTGTCGAATGTTCGCAATATTAAGGACGGAGGCCTACGGATCAGCTGTACTACACAAAAAGACTCGGAAGAACTTTAAAAAATTGCGTCTGAAAAACTTGCTGATAAGTACGATATAAAAAAATCCTCAGAATTAAATCCACGTATTCGTATTGTTGGAATATCGGAAAAACTTGATTCGGATGTGTTAATTAATTATCTTTTAGTTTAAAACTCAGATATTTTTAAGAATGACACTTTTCGTAAGTTTATTTTAATTCATTCTTTGAGAAACAACAAAGCTGCTTTTCAAGCAACCATTTAGTTAGATGCCCATATGTACTACAAGGTGATGTCTGTCGGTGAGGTATTTATTGGTTACGATTATTGTACTGTTTACGATGCTGTCGACTTGAAACGCTGTTTTGACTGTTGCGGTTTTCACCATTATGGCTAAAAATTTCAAAAGAGAGGTAGTGTGTCCCAAGTGCTCTGAGAACCATGCTGTCAAGGACTGTCTTAATGACACCTTAAAATGTATTAATTGTGATTTGTTCAACAAGCGCTCAGCTGGTACTACTGACCCTAATCATGCTGCATGGGAAATTAATAAATGTCAATATTACCAAAACTCTCTTGAAAGGATTAAGTCGAATATGGTTCTGTAGCAACCAGAATCATGTGATAGTTTAAATGCTTCTACATCATCGTTATTGTGCTACTATCAAAATGTACGGGGCTTAAACACCAAATAATATGCTTCACAGCAAACTATGTTAAGCTGCTTCTGATTATGATGTGGTTGCATTTGCTGAAACGTGGCTTTCTGATTCTGTGAGAGATGCTGAATTAGTGGACTCTCATTTATTTACTGTTTTTAGATCTGATCGTAATTTTGCTGCCACTAACACTACTAGAGGTGATGGTGTTTTACTTGCGATTAACAACAAATTTAGTGCTAGTCAACATGATATTGAACTCCCTATTGATATTAGAAACATTGATGTTGTAGTTGTAAAAATTAGTAATTGTCACTCTCTTTCATTATATATTATAGTATTATACCCAGACCGCAAAAACAGATACCATAAATAGTGTATGAATATGCAATAGGAATAATGAAATATGTTGAAAATATTCCTAACTTATGCTGGATATCTGCAGCAGAATCTAGAACTAATAAAATGTCCGCTTTTTGAATATGCTCAGCATATTCAAAAGATTAATCTAATTTTTGTGTTTCCAAATAATCCCAGATTATTCTTTCTGATAATCTATAAATAATTTTGTTCTATATTCATAAATTAATTTAAACATATTGCCTGGGAATGTATGAATAATAATTTTCTAAAAAAAATATATATATATTTTGTATAAAATTATTTATTAAATTAAATTGAATATAAATAACAAATCTAATTAAAATTTAAAAAAATAAAAATTTAAAATAAAAAACATTTCAAACATTTAAAGTAAAAACTACAAAACTTATTACAAAAAAAAAAACAATAAAATAAAAACTCCTTTTTTTATAACGAGATAATAATAAACGAAATTCTTAATAATTGATCCTTCTTGGTGCCTTAGTCAGCCAAATGCCAATTTGCTGTTCAAGTTCTTTAAACTTGATTTCCCCTCCTAGTGCTAGGTTGATGCTATCTGAAATTTAAAAAACAATTCAAATGTGGTTAAATAATGACATGACCTTCTGCCTTTTAACTTGAGACCGAATAAAAAATGAATTGGTAAAGAAATTGAAAAAAAAATCATATTGTAGATTCACGTAAAATATTTGAACATTGTTAGTAAGAAATTGTATAATTACTATACTATATAAATATTTTTTCTTAAAATAATTTTTTATTTTTTATTTGATCACTGAGGAGGTTAGCCAATTACGTATAACAGTATATTAAAAAATTTGTGATGAAAATAAATAAACGTTAAAAAAATCGTTTTAAAGATTCATGCATTTAAAATATTTGATCTCAGTTAAGCATTATTAATGGTAAACGTTCTTAATAATAATCAATCTACGACATATATTTGAATGGTGTGTAATTTTTTTCCTAAGCATGTATGGCAAATTTTACTAAACTCACTATATACAAAGTTTGATATAAATTACTTATAGGTACCTTTTATCAGATTTACCAAATTTATCATTGCTGAAAAATTGTTTTTTTGTTGATTACCCTTAAAGCTGAATAATTTTGCAACAGCATCAGTAATTATATACGGCATAACTCTCCTTACGGATTCATTAATATTGCTGCCAGCTTCTTGGGACAAAACTTTGATCTTTTGAAATAAAAACAATATCTTAGAAATAAAGTAACAAAATTAAATAAAAATTATAATATTACCATAAATTGTTTAAATTCCAAGTTATCATTTAGGATTTCATTTGTTTCCTGAATTTTATTCTCACTTTTGATTGGAAATTATTCCACTCAATGTTTCTAATTCAGTTTCCTGCACTTGATTTCTATCAGTACTAATTTAAAAGCTACTAAGTTTTCTATGTAATTCTTCAATTCGTTCTGTTTAAGCAGCAATCAGTTTGTTGTTGGTAACAATAATTTTTAATTAGTTTATTTAAAGACAGTGCTGTGTTCTTTGCAATTAAAATGTAAATTATATATCTGCAGAAACATTATTAAATAATGCATACCACAGCAATTTTTTTCAGTGACCTGAGATAAAGTCTCGGGAGAAGAATTGAATGACGAATAATTTTCTGAAAATAATAGTAATATAGAAAATATTATAAAATCGGAAATAAAAAAAATTACGTTGAGATGCATTAGTTGAGTTTTCATTAATAATTCGCATAGGCTGCAAGGTTGCTAAATTTGTTCCATTATTTACATATACAAAAGACAAATAATATACATTTTAATAAAATCAACTAATTAAAAAATATACCCTTATTGTACTCGTATGTGCCATAATCATTGTTGTTGTGGTTTCCTATATGTACGAGTGTATTAGCATTGAAGTATTAGATTTTGATTAAATTCACCTTGAATTTCTTGATAACTGTAATGACTTTCACGACGTTGTTGTGCGTCTGTAAATTCTTGATAGCTGCAATAATTTTTCTGGGGTTGTGGTGCATCTGAAAAATGTTATCGTTATGAATTAGTAAAAACGAAAATAAAGCTATTAAACATAATAAATTTACTATTTAGGACTGTTTTTTTCACCTCCAGTTAAGTTGACGGTTAACTAACTGACGGTTATACTCACCAAAACTTGCACAGTCTAACCGTCAGAGTTAGTTAAACGCCACCTTAATAAGAAATAATAAAACCGACCTTGAGTAAAATCAAAAGTAAAAAGCCATTTAAGTTATTCAAAAGTAGAATATAATAGAAAAAATTGTTAAATAAAATATCTTACGAGATTCCGAATAGCCGACGAAGTCCTGATTAGCTCCTGATGATGACGCATTATTTAAAGAATTACTTTGTTTTGATAGGCTTCTGCTTGAGTTTCTAAGTTGTGTATCTAAGTGTCAACACATATACAATAAATAATTACATCTTAAACAAATTTTTTTAAATCAAAACCTTTTTTGTGGTGTTTACTTCGTGGACAAGGAAAAGTGGGAACTAATTTAGTAGGTTGTAATGAACTGATACTCGAATCAGAACTGGCTTCGTCAATAGCAGCATAGTCTTTAAAATTTTTACTAGTTTTTACAATTCGTCTAGTTGGTAATGAGTGATTATCTTCATCTAAGTCAGATTTGTATAAGCCCTTGGTTGCTTGTGCTGATGCAGTGCTGAACTTGTCGAATATAGTTCTGGACAGTAGATGCACGTCATATTTGGCCCAACGAGAATCAGGTAGAGTACATTTAACAATTTAACAAGCACTGTTTTCGATTGTTAATCAGCCATACCACTGGAACCGCTTCGACCAACTCGTTTTCATTGTCTGACGTAAATTTAACAACCATCCAACCATTAGCCATCTTAAAATTCGCTGGAAATGAGATTCCACAGTACTTCTCTCGTTTATATACTAAAATTTAAATAAATCTGACAACTCTAACTATGAGGGGGGTATTAGGGTTTACAATTGTAAAATGTAGGTCTAGCCTAATTTCAATTAAATTAACTAAGTAATGATAAGTTAAATATGTTAAAATTTCTACTACCAAATTTGAAAGAAATCCGAGCATTTTGACTGTAAAGGGTACGTTAAGGGTTGAAGTTGTAAAATAAGGGTCGCATATTATTTTTAATTAGATTATTCGTAAATCTGTTTTAAATAATAATAATAATAATAAATGACTTTATTTAGTAAGCAATAAACAGGAACAGAAATATAATTCAATGATCATAATAGTAATTCATACATTTATATATATATCAATATATATTAATAAATAATAGCTAGCTTACTAAAAAGGCGAAGTCTAGCATTATTGCTAATCAACTTAACCTTGTATAGTAGAAATGTATAGTAGAAATCTAATATGAAGAAAATCCGATCCATATAACTCAAACTGTATATTTGGGGGGTGGGGGGTGTGTAGTTAGGGTCGCAAATTATTTTTAGTCACTCAATATGTGAATATATATAAAATTACTGACGGAAAATGGTCAGTTATGCTGACATATAAGAATAAAAACACCGCCAATTTTTGAACAATTAATTTAAAGACCCAACAGGCCACTAGGGTTCATTTTTAGGGGATGAAACTTCTACCAGCATTTTCGTCAATGTATTCCTAATATGTATGCCAAATTTGGTTCAAATAAAATATTCCTCCTGGCAGGTATTCACGTTACAACTTATGCATTTTTACAACTTTTTGACCCTTCAACCCTTAATAAAAAGTCAACCCTTAAAAAAACTACTGATTTATTGAAAGCATTCACCACTTGGGGTATACACAAAACATATGTTCAATATTTGGTCAAAATCGGTCTGCAACTTTAGAAGATTAAGTGGATGCACCGATTTTGCTGTTTTTGGCATGTTTTTGGCCAATAATGCGCAGGTCCTTAAGAATTTCCTAACTTTTTTTTATTTGACCTAATCAATGGGCAGGTAGAAAAAAAGGACGCAAATTTTGCTTTAATCGGTTCAGTAGATTCCGAAATATAGCGGTTTAAAGAAACGAACAGACTGACAGACAGACCGACAGACAGACCGACAGACGGAAATTAGTGAATATGATTTTCGTAATCTACGCATTTTATAAAGTAGAAAAAAGTGAAATTTGGAGAATTTTTTTTTTTCATGAATGCAATACTTCCTCTACGAGAGAAGTAAAAATATGTTTGAGATAAAGCTAGTTAATTACTATTTAATAATACTTACTTCTTTAAAAATACAATTAAAAAGTGAAATCCTCGAGGTAATGTTCAATAAACTTTAATACTATATTAACGATTTAATAAATGGTTCAATCTGAATATGAAAATAATAAAGTATGGATTAATGGAAAAACTACATATGAATTTAAGTAAGGCAGTTTAAATAGTTTGACTTCACTATCTGAAACTGGCCAAAATTTTAGTTCACTTGGATTTGATACCTTAACGATTCCAAACAACGAGGACTTACAAGGTGAAACATATAAATCTGTCACATCTTCAAAAAAATGTCCTATAGCTACATGATTGATAATTGATTTCGAAAATGCAAAATTGACTACATTTATTATCTGACCAGTAGTAAGCCGGCAACAAGAATCTTTTGAATTTGTTAAAATTTTAAAATGTTTAAATGAAACTTTTTTATATTGTGGATTGTTGCACTCTGCTACTAAAATTCCAGACGTATGCAATTGTTCCATATCAAAATGTTTTTCTTTCGAATGTTCCATATCAAAATGTTTTTCATTAAATTGGTTAAACATGGCTCTTCAAGGTTCTTATTGAGTTCCTGAAAACGACGATCCATTTGCGATAATATATCACCGGGTTTTCTAATTATATGTTTTAAGTAACCAAGAAAGTTTTCACTAGAAAAATTGCTAAAATTTTCCAAACATCCATGTTTACGAACATCGTCAACGAGATGTAATAAGTTGTGGAAATTGTGGGTCAAAAAATGTGCACCATATATTACTTTTGTTGAAAGCACAAAATGTTGTAATAACTTTTCTGCATAATCTAAATACAACAGAATATATTTTTCACTCATTAACATTGTAATTGCCACGTGTAAGGACAAGAAATGTTCATATTTCTCCTTACTTAATACTGATTTAAGTACCAATGGCCCAGTATATAAGAATAATTGCCGAAATTCAGTAGCTTTGAAACGTTTAATTTCAGACATACTTCTGGGTTTTCTGGAAAAATCTAACGGAACAAAAGGTACAAGTTCTAGCATTTTATTTGATACTGTTGTAATATCTCTATTACATAATTTATGAGGCGGTCGATCAAAAATCCACGTAGAGACAACCAGTTTTTTTGTAACACCTAATAACACTAGGTGCATCTAGTCTAATGGAATATCGGAAATAAAATCAAGATTAGGAATGTTCTTCAAAATAGTTTCACCGGTTTGATAATCAGAATATTCTTGATTTAAAAACTGAGCGTTTGATCGTTTATTAAATGTTAACTCAGGAAAACAAATTCGATCGTTAATATATTCGCCTTCCTGAGTACATTTAGTACCCGAAAAATATCCACCGTGTTTTTTAACACAAAGAACACTTGCCTTAGCCAAAGCATCAAACAAAGGCATGTCCAACTTAAAATCATATTTTTGACCAAATACTGTAATTCCGTTTTGTATTAAATATTTAGTCTCGTTTACCAAGTCAAATAAAAACTTGCAATTTTTGAAAACCATGATAAACTCCCACAATAACGATGTTTTTGGCGTTTTTAATACTTTTGTTTATACATAGTATTGGGTATACTTGACTGTTTGAACTATTAGTTAGAGGTAGACCATCAATGTTAATACCAATTTTAATTTGATTTAAAGGTGTTAGTTTAAATTTTTTATATTGCATTTCAATAGATTTTTGTATACCAAAATGACAATAATATCCAGGCGGGACTGAACGTACTAAAGTTTTACTTGGTGTACCAAAAAAAGTTCTAGGGTCTTTAGGTATTTTTGTTTGAGTTGGATTAACAATATCTATAAGAATAGTTTGTAGAAACTTTCGCATTGCTGTATGGGATATTTGATATTTCAAGACCCATATTTTTATTTTATAAATAACTGAAGCAGAACAATTCTTAGTATGGTTACTGGAAGCAAATGGATCTTGTTCATCAGAACTTAAATTTGCAACACTTTCTGCTTGGTTTTTAATAATTGTATTTTCAGATATTGAAGTCAAAGAATCTACTGAGTCAACTTCATCAAGTTCAATGTCGGGATTATGAAAGTTTGTGACGAAATCATTAACTTGACTACAGCTAGAAACGTCATTTTTTTTTGATAATAGAGCTTTTGTTTAAAGATATATTTTGTCTATTTATTGGAATAGGCACATCGTCATAAAACTCCTGAACGTCCTTCTTAATAAGACGCCGAAAGTGACGTTTGTAATTTTTGGCATTTTTGGAAGAGTACCTGTGGCTAATAAAAACAAAAACTAAAGTTAATAAAACTACAATAGTAAATAACAAAATGAATACAGAAATTATCAATTACAATTACATATTTTGATATTTACGTGACTCAAAAAAATAAAATAAAATAAGATTTAAATTGCGCGCGCTTTAATGAAAAACAAACAAGGTCAGCTGACGGTGAAAAAAGTTGTCTCGCTTGTAAGAACAAAAAATGGCGACACTTAGCATTTAAGGAAACTTGTAATTGTGGTAAATAATGAATATCAAAATGCATACGATCCGACCTTCATTTAACTAACCCCAATAAAACTAACCCCAATACTAACGGAATTTTTTTTAATAAACGAAAAATGAGTGCAATAATATTTTAATTCCAATCATTACTATATAAAATGATACTTACTCAATTAAGTTGATGAACTAAATAGCGAAAACACAGAACAAAAATTAAGAAACGGAAACTAAAACAATTCACCTCATTTTGTTAGCTGACTGATTGCTTTTGCTGGTCTGGTCTGGCTGCTAAACTAGTGAATAAGTAATGGCTGCTGACTGCCGACACAAGACCACAAGCATGCTTAGTTTATTACATATATGCACAACGCACGGCGCAGCTCGCCGCGTACTACTCATGCGCACCACGGCTTCATGCTTATATTGGTTTCCGCATTCAAATGTTTTTTTTAGCAATTTTAGATTCATTTTTTAATTATAAATCTAAAATGTGGTATTTTAACATACTATAATACTTTGCTATAGTACAAACTTAAATACTATCAATTATATAGGGATGGGAACATACTGGTCATTAGTATACGACACGGAGAGACTGGTTAAACTTACATAAACGAATCGTTGATTTAAGATAGCGCGAATTTCAAATGTGTAGTTATTTTATGGTTTCGATAAATTTTAGTATTTGCATTAAAAATGTCATTTTGTATTAAAAATCTTTATGGAAAATATATCAATTATTTAGTATCACAATTGTCAAAACAATGTTGTAAAAATATTGTTTAAATAAACAATAATTATTTTAAACAATTTTAGTAAGTTTCTTAAGTTGCACGAAATATATCATAAACAACCCGCTTCTTTTTATTAAATTAACAAAATATAAAATATAAAAAAATAATCTATAATAACAAACTATTGAAAATTTTAAAACAATGTTTTTTAATACATTCTGCGACTATACACCCGTGTAATATTTTAACAATAGTTCGGTAGTAAATACAGCGAATATTGCTAAAAAATAACTCATAATTATACCCGAAGAAATATATATATAATAATCCTCCAATATGTAGAATATTCATAGATCATTGGGTATATTCCAAAAATGATCTAAGTGATTATTTACTGAATATAATGGAAAATTAATTCTCGGACATCCCCTTAATCGTTGGAATATTCCTGAACGGGGCACCTTGACGGAATATTCTAAGACTTGTTCTTGCGGGATGGGTATGTCCCACCTAATTTAGATCTTGCTAAATATGACCTTCTTTTTGAAACTATTGCATCTTTGTACTACATTTTTGATAATAAGCTTCTTTGTTGTAAACCTTAGATAATTTGCATTGCTTTTTAATGTATTATTGTTTGCCTACCTTAGCGCGTAGGAAAAAGTAGTACTGAGGAATGTGAAAACTGTACTTGCTCCGATTGGTCGGGGAGTAACGGTAATAATTCCTACGCGTAGACGAAGAACGCAGAAGCCATTACAATAGATTATCTCCACTTGTACTGATGGTACTACTTACTTTATCGCTTTGAACTTGTTATTTTTCTGAGTTAGCCGTTATATTAATAAAGGCTAGATTGTGTGCAACGCAGTGATTTATACTGAACTATCGTTTGGCAGCAATTGTGGGTTTTACCTTTTTTAATCGAACCGGGTCGAGCGGGAAAGGCGGGTAGTTTTTCGCTGGTTTCGACACATTTTTATTCTTGGTGATTTTAATTTACCAAACTATGTTAATGCCTCTATTTCAACGTCTGACAGCAAAACATTAGCAATAACTAATTTTTCTTCAATGTTCAATCTTGTTCAGTACAATAATGTTTTAAATGACAACCGACGGTTACTAGATCTTGTTTTGTTTAATGATGATTGTAGTGTTAAAAAAGCTGATAAAGTCTTGATCTCAACTGACGTCCATCATCCACTTCTACTAGTCAGCTTAAACGTTAATTCTGAATCTAAGCGATCCTTTTCACATGTACCCGGATCACTGTATAACTTTAAAAAAGCTAACTTCTTTAATCTCTATTCGGATATGTTTAAAGTGGACTGGTCTTTTTTGGAGAAACTAGACAATTCCAATGTTGATGTTAATGTCGCAGTTGATGAACTCTACGGTGTGCTAACTTCACTGTTTAACGCACATGTTCCACTCAAAATACAAACAACCAAGTTATATCCCCCGTGGTTTAATAGCCGAATAATATCAAAAATATCATTGAAAGCAAAAACACGTTTAAAGTGTTCCCTTACTGCCAAAACAATGATTTCTTTGTTATATCAATTTTGTGGATGTCGTTAATAATTGTAAAACTATATATAGAAGATGACACCTATGGTTCTAGTTAGTCTAGTTTTGACTATTCATTGCTGTACTTCGCGCTTTTCAATATAATTGTATATTATTAATTCATCATCTACCATAAGTCTATTTGCGGAGTTAAGTTAATTTATGTTCAATCGACACTCGTGTTCGGAACTTGCACTTAAAGTTGCCCTGGTGTCAGAAACTGAAATTGTGCATCAAGATATTTTTGTTTATTTCCTAATCGCTGGAATACAACATAAAAACTGGTGTCAGAAGAGGGATCGTTCATCGTCCAACTTGTCAACTGGATGAACATTCGAGTGAATTTTCAAGTTCAAACAAAGTAAATTCACGTGAGTTTTAACTCTTTACGAAAACGAACTCTCGTATATTCCGTGCTACTGAATCTGGAATTCACCGGCCAATCGGAGGCTAACGCGGAAACTCCAAGAGAAAACGAAACGAAAAAAAGAAACTCCGCGAGAACCATCATTCATCAAATTCTATTCTTCAGAAGGAAGTCAAGCCTGGATCTACAGGACACAAATCAAATAATTTCAAACTGTAAGTCAAAACAAATAATATTGTTCTAGTAATTCCATTCAAATTTGTATTTTCCTTCAAATAAATCCTAATTCAACAATATAATGTCTCAATCAAATGATGAAGACCGTGAACCAAATCAATCTCGAGTTAGTACGACTCAACATATAAATCAAAATCAATCTGTACATCGCGATCGTGATGATGAAGATTCACTTAACGGATATGAAGAATTGCCTTTAACAGTTTTGTTCAAATTTATTAAGCAATTTAATGGAGATAGATCCGAATTAAATACTTTTATTCAAAATACAAACAGTCTTTAGCAACTCAAAATCAAACGAACAGTCTTCTATTGTTTGTTGCATCGGAGTTCTCTACCAATGTCATTAATGAATTAGAAATATCGGACGTTCATTCATGGACAGAATTGAAACAAAAATTAAAATTGTACTATAGTCATACAAAGCATCTTATTCAGGCTCATGAAGAGCTTGAAACCATTAAACAATATTCCAATGAAAGTATTACTGATTATTTTAAAAGGCTTGAAAAAGCAAAAAACGATTGCATATTAAGTGAAACAAACTATTGTTCTAACCCTGATCAATTACCAGGTTTACGCCTAGCAATTCAAACAACAGCACTTAGACGTTTTATTATTCATAGTAAATCTGAAATATCTCAGATGCTTTGTGCTCGCGATATAGATAATATGAATGAAGCTTATTTACTTGCGCTCCAGGAAGAGAAAATATCTAATTATACTCGTTATCGCACACCACAAACAAATCGCAATGATTCTCAAAACATATTTTGTAATATTTGCAAAAGAAACAACCATACAACGCAAAATTGTCGACTCATTTTAATAATACTAGCACTAGTTCAGGTCCAAGAACCTACCAAAATAATGTTAGTCACAATAGACCGTCAACTTCTATCCAATACCAAAATAAATTTTGCAATTATTGCAAATATACGGGTCATACTATAGAAGAATGTCGCAAAAGACAATTTAAAAATCAAAAGTTACAAAACCCAAGAATAAATCATGTACAATCAAATACTGATTCAAACTCTTTAAACTCTCAAGCGTCCGACGTGATCAATGCCACACGGGCGGACGAAACTTTTCAATTGGCATTCCCAGAATCAGAGAACAACACTACATAAGCAATAATCAAACCAATGACCATAATCTAAAAACAATCACTTTCAAAATTCCAAATTCTAATAATTTAGTAACATTTTTATTGGATACAGGTGCAAGTATCTCAATTATAAAACATGATTCTGTCATACCAGAGAGAACTCCTTTAAATAAAGGTGACATTGTAAACATAAATGGTATCGACATAAACTCTACTATCAATAAATACACTTGGTTCCACTAATCTAAAATTATCAAATGGAAATATGGAGCTTTATCAAAAGGTACATGTGATAAATGCATTCAAAATCTCAACCAAATATGATGATATTCTTGGTGATGATTTTCTAAAAATTCATAAAGTAATCCTAAATTATTCAAATGAAACTATACAAATAGGTAAAAATGAAATTAAGTTTGATACAGGTTTTATATTCGACAAAAATAATTCTACCTTAAAAATTCCTGCTCGAACTGAAATAATAGCTAAAATAAATATTCAAAATAATTTATTAGAAAGATTTTTACCTGGACAAGAAATTCAAGAAAACGCTTATGTTCCAAATTTAATAATTAAAAATGACAATCTTAAATCAATAATACCCATTCTAAATGCTAATAATTTTGAAGTGACTTTAGATAACTCAATCAGCTTTAATATCGAAGAATTTATTCCCCAAGAACAAATACACTTTTTGAATCAAAACAATACAAATTCAAGAAATATGTCAAATAATTCTAAAAGAAGATTAAAACTATTAACCGTAAATATTCGGACAGATCATTTAAATGTAGAAGAAAAAGATTCATTAATTGAAATCTGTTCAAAATATTCAAATATATTTCATTTAACTGGCGATAATTTAACGATGACAAATACTTTAAAACATAATGTACCAACAACAACAGAAATTCCTATATCCGCAAAAACATACAGATATCCAAAAGTTTTTGAAAATGAAGTTAATTCCCAAATATCTGAAATGCTTAATAATGAAATTATTCAACCGTCTTTCTCACCGTGGTCTAGTCCAGTCTGGATAGTTCCCAAGAAATTAGATTCATCGGGTAAAAAGAAATGGAGGTTAGTCATAGACTATCGAAAATTAAATGATATTACAGTTAGTGATTCATACCCTTTACCAAATATCGAACATATTTTAGATCAATTAGGAAATTCGGCTTATTTTACAACTTTGGATCTTGCATCGGGATTCTATCAAATCCCAATGTCAGATTAAGATAAATCCAAAACTGCATTCACAACTCCGTCAGGACATTACGAATTTAATCGTATGCCATTCGGACTCAAAAATAGCCCTGCTACTTTTGCCAGGCTCATGAATATTGTTTTATCAGGCCCTCAAGGTACAAAATGTTTTTGTTACTTAGACGATATAGTTGTCTATGGAGTTAACCTTACAGATCATAATGAAAAATTAGAAGCGGTGTTTAATCAATTAAAGAAACATAATCTTAAACTCCAACCGAATAAATGCGAATTCCTTCATAAAAAAATTATATATTTAGGTCATATAATTTCGGATAGCGGTGTTAAACCAGATATGAAAAAAATCAAAGCCATTTTAGGAATACCAAATCCAAAGAATCAAAAAGATATAATATCCTTTTTAGGTTTAGTGGGGTATTATCGAAAATTTATAAATAATTTTGCTTCACTATCAAAACCTTTAACACAACTTCTCAAAAAAGATTCAAAACAATTTACATGGACAGAAAAAACTCAAGAAGCTTTTGATCAGTTAAAAACGATCTTAACAACGGAGCCTATACTTCAATATCCTGATTTTTCAAAAACATTTGTTCTTACAATTGATGCTTCCAATGAAGCAATTGGATCAGTTCTTTCACAAGGTGAAATTGGCAAACACCTTCCGATATCTTTTTATTCGCGAACGTTAAATAAGGCAGAAATAAATTACTCCACTATAGAAAAAGAGTTGTTATCAATTGTTGACTCTTGTAAACATTTCAGACCATACTTATATGGTCAAAAGTTTCAAATCGTTACCGACCATAAACCATTAACATGGTTAATGAATTGTAAAGACCCTAATTCGCGATTATCAAGATGGAGACTTAAACTCATGGACTATGAATAAGAAATAATTTATAAAAAAGGTACGAGCAACACTAATGCACTCAGTAGAATAAATTATGAAATGCACTCAGTAGAATAAATTATGAAAAAATCAATGTTATTGAAGATAACCCAGAAGATAACTTATCTTTTCAAAATTTCAAATTGTTTTTCTAACAGGAAATTGATATACCACAACCAAAAAGTATTAAAACGGCAATAGAAAATGTGAAAAACTTAGTAATTCCCATATCATGCGATTACTCAAATTCTAACAAACATATGAATTACATAAAGCAAACATATTCGAATCTTGTTGGAACTTCACAAGTAGCAGATGTAAATTTTAGACAAAATCAGAATCAAAAGTTATTTCTTGCTTTTATAAAACCAAATTCTTTAGATTCAACAACTTATGAAGATCTATACCAAACACTTGATAGTGTTCGAGTTTTACTAGAATATAACAACATAAATTCATTTGTAATAACAGATTTATTATCCGAAAATTTATTAATTAGGCGAGATACTTATTATGCTCTATTATATTATCTTTTTAAAAATTTTAAGTATGAAATTCTCGAAGATACACGAATGTTTTTGACAGATCAAAATTTAATCAAAGATATCCTTCGCGAAAATCACGATTTACCAACAGCTGATCATCAAGGTTTCGAAAGGACATATGATCGAATTAAAGATCAATATTATTGGGATAATATGAAAGAAAAAAAAAAGTCCAATGCAAATTACAACAACAGCAAAAAAGTTTTGTGAACAAGTAGCACTAGATATTGTAGGTCCATTACCAATAACTCAAAATGAAAATCGATTTATTCTTACTCTCCAGAACGATTTGACTAAATTTATACAGGCCTATGCTATACCCAATGATGAAGCCAAAACAATTGCTGTTTATTTTCTAAAATTCTGTACACATTACGGATTTCCACAAAATATTCTTTCAGGTCAGGGAACCGAGTTTACATCTCAAACTTTCAAACAAATAAATAAACTTATGACTATCAAACATAGAATGACGTCACCCTATCATCCTCAATCTAATGGCTCGTTAGAAAGAACGCATCTAACATTGAAAGATTATTTCAAATGTTATACCAACAAAGATAATGACAATTGGGATGAGTTCTTGAATTTTGCGGTATTCAGTTACAACACTGGGATACATCAATCAACCAAGAAAACCCCATATGAATTAGTATTTGGTGAATTACCAAGAATCCCCAATTATCTTAATCAACCAAAATTCAAACTAAATTATTCCGATCTAGCTAATGATCTGACCAATAAATTACAAATCATCCGAGAAACAGCAAGAGAAAATCAAATTTAATCAAAAACTAAATCGAAACAAAATTACGATAAAACCCACAATCGAACTTATTCATTCAAAGAAAACGATTTAGTACTACTTTATGATTCCGCCTCAAAAGCCAAGAAATTAACTCCAAATTACAAAGGCCCATATAAAATTGTACAAATACATAATAATCAAACAGCCACAATTCAAATTACTCCTAAGAAACTCAAAACTTATCACTTCAATCTTCTAAAGTCTTATATTCTTTCAGATCAAGATGAAGATCAAGAATCAGACCAAGAATCAATTCCTATTTCTTATGATCATTCCATTGATCAGCCAAGCACATCAAGACTTCAATATTAATCCAATTTTATCTTCATCGGGTTTATTGTATTACAATTTAGGCAGAGCATATATTTAAAATCAAGACTTTACTCTTCTTTCATTTATCAATCTTACTTTTCTTAATGAACAAATTAATATTGTAAAATCAAATCATGTAAAATCCTTAAATCTTTGTAATTTTGCAATATCTGAACACTATACATCTGACTGTCATAATCAGTTAAAATTTATACAGACTAAAATTAAGTACATTCAAAAATCTTATCGTGTAGTATCACATCAACTAAAGGGAGTACACAACCGAAAGAAACGTGGACTTATTAACGGTATACTATCGGAGTAATAAGTTTTGACCCTTTTTTTAAAAGTATCATATTATGAAAAGTATTTGTCACATTTTGATAATTTAAAAAAAAAAATGAAATTGTGTTGTGTTGTGCATGTATGTAATTTTTTTTAAAATTTTCACGTTCTTAATTTTCCAGCAATGTATGAATATATCTAAAAAAGCACGGATATTTTGTACCTTTTTCGATATTATTAACTTTAAATGTAAGTTTTATAAAAATTATTACATCTGATGACTTTAGATTTTAAATACAAATAAACTATATATTTCTGTACAATATACAAAAAAAATTGAATCAATTTGATCAGTAGTTTTTTTTTAATTAAATAAACTATGACCCTATGTTTTCTCAGCTATTCATAGAGCTATCAACTTGAACTTTTCGAATAGTTTTGCAGATAAACTTATAGAACAATAATCAATAAAAAGAAATTCTAAAAATTCTAAATTATGGCCACAATACTAAATTACATTTACTAAAAAAGGAAAACTGCACTTGTTATTTGCGGGGAAGCGGAGCGATGAAACGGCATATGATTAAATATCCCTGTCCAAGGTGCAGCCTTTATCAAGACGAAGCGGCATAGTTGAAGCATGTTTTGCAAACACAAATAATATAAACAAGCCGCAAGCGCGCTATTGTGTACGGCGCTATAGGTTGCTATCTTTCTCACATCGCACCGTAAAATTAAATCTACAATCACTCGATTAATTAAACGAATTTTTGATTTATTTTTTTAGAAACGTTTTGATAATATAGTGTACTTCAATTACACAGAAGAAATTTTGAAATCGGAAATCTAATAAGAAATATAACAATAATGCATTTAATAGTACTTAATTAAAAATATACACATAGTAGAAAATTTTTTTTTGAACAAATATAAATATAAAGATTTTGTTTTCATATGTTTAAAGTTTCGTGAATACAATGCTATTTTTAACAAAAATACAGTGAATTGAAAAACTGCAATTTTTTACGGCTGTTAAATTAGGTACTTTTTTGCACATTTTTATTTTTAAAATACAAACTATAAGAGTAAGATGTTTGATTGTTTTACACGACATTTATGAATAGTGCATGCAAATCATATAAAAATTTCATAAAATTTTGGCTCCTACGTTTAGAAATATAACTGTTTAAAAAAGAGGGTCAAAACTTATTACTCCGATAGTAGGCGATGGTATGAAATGGTTGTTTGGAATACCAGATGCCGATAATGCTGCTTTTTATACAGATTCGATTAATTCTTTAATGTCAAACCAAAAACAAACAGAAGTTTTATTACAACAACAAGTTTCAATAATATCTCAAACTATATCAAATTTCAATAATTCAATGTCACGAATGAATGAAAACATTGTTACCTTAAATACAAACTTTGAAAAATTTAATAAATTTGTTAAACAAACGATTTTTACACAAAATGCTATAGAACAAGAAATTAGTATTGCAAATCATTTAATTCTTCTAATTGAAATGTCTGATGCAATTCTGAGATTGTTAGAAAACTATAAAAATGATTTATCTTTAATCCAAAACGGTATTATAAACTACAACATTCTTTCTCCAGAACAATTGTTTAATGAACTACTATCGGAGTAATAAGTTTTGACCCTCTTTTTTAAAGTATCATATTATGAAAAGTATTTTCCACATTTTGATAATTTAAAAAAAAAACTGAAATTGTGTTGTGTTGTGCATGTATGTATTTTTTTTTTTAAATTTTCACACTCTTAATTTTTTAGCAATGTATGAATATATCTAAAAAAGCACGGATTTTTTGTACCTTTTTCGATATTATTAACTTTAAATGTAAGTTTTATAAAAATTATTACATCTGATGACTTTAGATTTTAAATACAAATAAAGTATATATTTCAGTACAATATACAAGAAAAATTGAATCAATTTGATCAGTAGTTTTTTTTAAATAAATAAATTATGACCCTATGTTTTCTCAGCTATTCATAGAGCTATCAACTTGAACTTTTCGAATAGTTTTGCAGATAAACTTATAGAACAATAATCAATAAAAAGAAATTTTAAAAATTTTAAATTATGGCCACAATACTAAATTACATTTACTAAAAAAGGAAAAAAAACTGCACTTGTTATTTGCGGGGAAGCGGAGCGATGAAACGGCATATGATTAAATGGCCCTGTCTAAGGCGCAGCCTTTATCAAGACGAAGCAGCAAATATACTATTACTTTCAGTGCATTTTACTTTGATATTATTAATATTTCTTGGGTGCAATGTTTCGGCATTTTCACTATTTTAATCAGATTAATCAGATTTAATCGAAATGAAAAGTTGAAGCATGTTTTGCAAACACAAATAATATAAACAAGCCGCAAGCGCGCTATTGTGTACGGCGCTATAGGTTGCTATCTTTCTCACATCGCACCGTAAAATTAAATCTACAATCACTCGGTTAATTAAACGAATTTTTGGTTTATTTTTTTAGAAACATTTTGATAATATAGTGTACTTCAATTACACACAAGAAATTTTGAAATCGGAAATCTAATAAGAAATATAACAATAATAATAATATATAATAATGTTTGAAGTTTCGTGAATACAATGCTATTTTTAACAAAAATACAGTGAATTGAAAAACTGAAATTTTTTACGGCTGTTAAATTAGGTACTTTTTTGCACATTTTAATTTTTAAATAACAAACTATGAGAGTAAGATGTTTGATTTTTTTATACGACATTTATGAATAGTTCATCCAAATCATATAAAAATTTCATAGAATTTTGACTCCTACGTTTAGAAATATAACTGTTTAAAAAAGAGGGTCAAAACTTATTACTCCGATAGTAATTAAAATTTCAACTAAATTTTCATTACCGATTCCATTATCAAATGAGAATCTCTATCATTATTACAATATCATATCTTTGAAATCATTTATAAAAGATAATTTAATAATTATATCATTTCAAATTCCGCTTAAAGATGTTTACGAATATGAAATATATCAGATATTTTCAGTTTTTTCACCTCATGGAGATCCTACTCTAATATCACTTATTGAACCTTAGATATAGATAGATAAGTATATTTGTGCTAAAATAGATATAAAAATGTTTACACACGTCACAAAACAGAAAATTAACATTGAGAAGAAAGTTTACATTAAAGTGTTTAGCTTAATATAAGTAGGTACAGTTACATTAATTACAAATTTGAGATATTAACTAGTTACATTAAAATTAACAAAGTTAAAATTTAGAGTTTAGAAAAATCAAAACTAATGAATTCATTTAAGCTGTAGAAGCACTGATCAATTAAAAACTTTTTTATACATTTCTTAAATTCTATGTTTGATACATTCAGAGTGTCTCGTGGGAGTTTGTTAAACAAGATAGGTCCATAATAATTGCTCATGGTTCTAGATTTTTGAATTCGTTGAAATGGATGGCAAATTAGCCCTTTGTTTCTTGTGTTGTGGTGATGATAAGAGGCATGTGTTGCATATGACTCTAGATTTTGTTTCATGTAGCAGAGACTTTCTAATATGTAAAGTGATGGGAGTGTGAGAACATTATTTGTTTTAAAGTAGAGCTTGCAATCATCCTTGTATCCTAGATTGGATATAATTCTTAGTGCTTTTCTTTGAAGACCAAATATTTTATCAGTTGAGAAAGATTGTCCCCAAAATGTTATTCCGTAATTAATATGGCTTTGAATCAGCGAGTGAAAAGCTGTTTTAAGCATTTGCTTAGATACTAACCCTTTGAGATTACGTAAGACAAAAATATTTTTTGATAGTTTTACACCAAGATGGTGTGTGTGCAAGTCCCATGATAGATGCGGGTTTAAATAAATACCTAGAAACTTTATCTCAGATGGATTTACTTCTGTGTGTTTATTCAGGGAAAAAAGTACAGAATTGGTTTTCTCATTATTTAATTTGAGCTGATTACTGCTGAACCACTTATTGAGATTTTGTCTGGCTATTTCGGTTTGCATTAACGATGTTTGTAAATTGAGACTTGTATTAATAGCAGTTGTATCGTCTGCATATAAAACGAATTCTGTACTTTTATCTACATTTGGCAAATCATTAATATAGATTAGAAATAAAATTGGACCAAGTACCGAGCCCCGTGGAACTCCCCTACGCACCACGTCTAGACTCGATTGCTCCCCATTTTTTACTACGCATTGAAATCGATCATTTAGATACGATGTCAGAAGAGTATTACTATCATCATTAAAATTATAATATTTTAGTTTGGCAATAAGTAGTTCATGTGGTACGCAATCGAATGCTTTTGACAGGTCGCAGAAGAGTGCTCCCACATAAGCCTTGGTATTCAATCCCTCTGAGATAGTGTTGATAAGACTATTTATAGCAGTTGTGGTAGACATGTTTGGCCTAAACCCATACTGGGACTTATTAAATAAGTTGTGTTTTTCAAAATGAACTTCAATTTGCTTTTTGAGTACTTTTTCATATATTTTACCCAGTAGGGGAATTATGGAGATTGTTCTATAGTTTGAAGGATCATTAATATCTCCTTTTTTGTAGATCGGAATTATCTTAGAAATTTTAAATTCATTAGGAAATACATTGTTTGTAATGCACTGGTTAATAAGATTAGTAAGAGGTATAACTATTTGATTAACAATACCCTGAAGAATTCTAGCATTGAAACCGAAGAAATCAAGTGTACTAGATTTTTTTAACTTATTAATTATATCTCGTATTTCAATATAGCTGACTTGACCAAAGCAGAATTTAGTTTGAGATTTATTAATTGTTTCAAAGTTTGGTTTTATGTGTTGTATTTCTTTCAGTGTATTATTAGCAATATTTAGAAAAAAATTGTTAAAGTCTTGAACTTGTATTGGATTGTTTATGGTATTTTTAGTGCATGGTCGATATTTATTGACTATCTGCCACATTGTTTTGACTGAATTTTGAGAATTAGTGATAATACTATCATGCCTTTTGCGCTTACTAGCATTAATAGCGTTCCTATACTCTTTCCGGTATAACTTAATGTTCATTAGAAGTATGGGGCAGTTTGAGTTTTTATAAATATTATGCATAGTACAAGTATAAATAGTTCGATGTAAACCAAATGATAGCATCAGGTGTTCAAAGTTCTGCGTTCGCGTGTCATCTACATTGAGGTCAATATTAAAGTCTCCATTCACTACTAGAGTACATGTTATGTTCATAATTGAGAGAATTTTGGTCATAGTATCAAAAAATATCAAAATATCACCATTTGGAGGTCTATATACTGTTATGATAATAATATTTGGTCTTGTTATGTGTATTGCGCACACTTCACAATGGAGTTCTACCGAAAAACTTTTGATATCCTCACGTGCAACACATGACTCACCCTCATCCTGTTTGATAAACATTGCTACGCCACCATGTTTTTTTTGACTTCTACAGAAGAATGCAATCGGTACATAATTATCAAACCTAACTTGTTCAACCTCCTCTGAAGTCATCCAGTGCTCGCTAAAACAAAATAAGTTAAAATTTAATTTATCATTGATAATACTTGCTTCGATTTCATTAATTTTGTTACGTAAACTCTGTATATTGATGCGAATTATTTCAAAAACAGAATCACACTTTTCAGTTTTCTTAGAACCATGGGTTACAATACTGAGCTTCTTATGGGGTTGACTTGAAAATTCTGCTTGCTATCTTCATTTGTTGTTTCCACGAATGGATTTTCTTTCCTGAACATGTACCTTGCAAATGCAACGCCAGTTGGCCAGAAATCGCTTTTGTATACATCTTCTTTGAGTGAGGGATCAACTCCAATTTGAAAACATTTTGCATCTTTGCGTTCCAATTTTGTAGGAAATTTTCTAACTATTGTCATCTCCTTATTTGTTGGGAGTTTATTGTTGATGTAAGTTGTTATCATTTCTTCAGTTACATGATCTTTAATCCTGGAAAGGAAGATCCATATTCTTTTATTTTTGTTCACTTCACGTCCGGAAAATGATGTTGTTTCGACTTCACTAATTTCAGCTGTGCCAGTTTGTTTAGGTCTTCTTTTTCTTGCTGGTTTTCCTTTATCTTGGATGGATAGATTTTCAGATGATATTTTTGGGTTAAGTGTTTTGTTTACATTCAGGTCGCACCGTTGATCACTCGGTTGTTCAGTTATAGTTTCACTGGTATGACTTTTAATCGCCTTTGCTTCTTTTAAACTTGTGATATCAGCATAGTTCGTAGTAGATGAACTTGGTACTATCGGAGTTTTATCATCTTGCATTCCTATTTTATTGTCCAAATATTTCCTTTGATTTTCACTAAGCAACAGTTTTAATAATTTGTTTTTCTCCAGGAGTTCCGTATTGAGTTGCAGTAGTAACGCATTTTCTCTCTGAAGATTATCAGAATTTTCTTCGTTTTTATCTGGCTTAAGTGTATTTTTAGCTGCGCATGTTTTACAGGTCCACCCGTTTTTCTTCAGATCAACCCATCCACATACAATTTCAAAGCACCTTTTATGAATTCTTAAATCGCACAAACTGCACTTAACATTAGAGCTAGATTTTTGATAACAAATCTCACATTTCATGGGAATTTTTACACTTTTAGTGGACGTATCAGAATCGCCATCTGAGTCAGCCGCCATCGCGAATTATTCGATGATAATTTCTTCTAAACCTTATATCATTGTTTCCAATACGAAAACATATTATGTTATGATGAATGACTTGAAACAGTGTGAAGAATATACCTCGAACGAATGGTTATGCAAAGATGTTACAACATTGAAAAAAACCAATTCCGAAGAATGTGAAATTCAATTAATGATGAAAACGACTGTAAATATTTCAAAAACTTGCATAACGAAAAATTCTATAGTAGAGATGGAAATATGGCACCCTTTAAAGAACAACGAATGGTTCTACGCAACGACTTTTCCTACGCAAATCACAATTCTTTGTAATGGACAATCTACAACAGAAGTTATTCAGAGAATTGGTATTCTCAAACTCTCCCCAAACTGCAAAGCATATACGAGACTCGTCACTCTTGAATCACATATGATGGCAACATCAAATTTAACAAATTATATTCCGACAACAAGTATAAATGAAGATGATTGCTGCATCAAACTCAATATAAATCTCACTAATAATGATATCCATTTGAACCCAATTCAGTTAAATAATTTAGATTTAAACGAATTAAACTTTGCCAAAAACAAACTACATGATTTCGATGAACAACTCAAACAACAAATCAATAAACCTTTTATTGTCAAACAATCTAGATGGTACAATACTATTTTGTCCATTATAATGGGAATCTTTCTCTTAATATTTTTATACAATCTTTTCAAATGGTGCGGTTGTTTTTATTGGTTAAAATATTTGTGTTGTTTTACTAAAGAACTACGGAATCCAAGTATTCCTTGTTTACAAATTTTTAATCAATGCCATAGTAAACCAGTACACAGAAAAAAAAATAGTGTCCAGTTAAGTAAATTTTAATTACATCTGAGTATATATTTGTTCCTATATAAGCAAAAATATGTATGTTTAATCTAAGAAAAATAATCAATACTTTGGTCAAGAATTTTAATTTTTGAATTGAGAAAATTATTATTCTTTAAATTAAGTAAAAGTGATATCTTTAATTCAAGAATACTCTAACGATCAAACGAACTTACCTGTGAAGTTCGATCGTGATTATATGAAGCGTCCAGTCCGAAGATATCACAAATTTACTGTAGTTCGTCTTTGTCGTACTACCGCGCACAAGTGTTTAAAGACATTTTTCCCCTACTCCCCTCAACCCTCAGCGTCCTCTCTAATCTCATTTGGTTTGAAGAGCCTTAGTCGCCAACTGATTATGGGCTATGTTAATATGGGAAGGGAGGGTTGTGATATCTTCGGACTGGACGCTTCATATAATCACGATCGAACTTCACAGGTAAGTTCGTTTGATCGTTAGATTATACTGCAGCGTCCAGTCCGAAGATATCACAAATTTACTGTAGCTGTTTAAAGATTTGAGGAAGTTGCGACTAAGTGTATGTGTACGTCAGTACTATACTCTACGTCAGTATCAACTTTATGCATTATCAGTGCTGTATAACTTTATTATACTGAACCCTGTGTATTATTATCTTTTTTATTTCTTTTATTCGAAAGAGACAAAAAAAAATTCATTGCCAATAAACGATATATTTAAACAAAAGAGTTTAAAAGAACAAATAAACAAATATACGCTTATCATTCTCGCTATAATAGCTTAGGAAAAGTATTATACATTTTCAGTCATACCCAATATGGTTTTTGCAAAATCCTGCGTTCGTGCCAGTGGTCGGTTATAAAATTTGGCGAATGCGGTAGACTGGTTTGTCCAACCCGCCGAATGCCTAATGGTATCCCAAGACAGACCCTTCCGATTGGAAAAGGAAGTGGATGCATGTCTGGTTGAGTGAGGTTTGAAGATAATTGTGTCGATTCCCGCTTCCTCTAATGTTGTTTTTACCCATCGACTTAGTGTTTCTTTTGAAGCTATGCCAAACGGTTTCCGATAAGTTAAAAACAGAAAATCCTCGCTTGTTTTTCTAAGCTCCTTTGTTAGGTCCATGTATCTTCTTAGTGTGGTTGCCACACATAAGCTAGGTCTATCTTCGTAAACCGGGATATGAAGACACGGTTGATACCGACCCGGACCGGATGTTTTTACTTCGTCCGTAATGAAAATCTCAAAACCTGAAGCAGATTCTGAAATATTTGATAACCTAATTAACGACAAGGTTTGTAGACGATGTCCAGTAATAAGGGCAAGTGACGTTATCAGTTTCTTTGAAAGCTGTTTTAACGATCCTGCTTCAGTCTTTTCTAAGTGGACCAGTACTTGTTGTGGATCCCAGGTGTAATCGTACTTTGGTTTGGCCGGCCTCAATCTCAAAATACCTTTCATAAATCTTTTAATTTGTTCGTCCTCTCCCATTCCATCTGGCAAAATCAATGAAAGCGCGGAGCGGTGTGAGTTAAATGTGCCATATTTATGGGGTGTTTGTTCCA
Organism: Cryptophagus acutangulus; assembly: GCA_963556235.1. Taxonomy (NCBI): domain Eukaryota; kingdom Metazoa; phylum Arthropoda; class Insecta; order Coleoptera; family Cryptophagidae; genus Cryptophagus; species Cryptophagus acutangulus. Next base: position 5,983,709 of record OY744568.1, read on the forward strand.
ATAGCTTTTGGAAAAACGTTATGACTTGAGCTGGAGTGCCGCCGTAAGGTGATATGTTGACTTCCGTACAGAAAACCCACCATAGCTTGTAGGTGCTATTATATTGCTTGATCGTTCCTTGTGATAATGATTTAAGGGTTGTATCCAATGCACATGCCGGAACGTTTTTTAAGCGAAAGGCTTGGCTGATAACTAAGCGGCTATCAGTGTAAGGTCCGATGATAACGGGTGGATGCTCCTAGAAGAAGAAGTCAGTAAATTTTCCTGTGGATGAAAAAATAATGGTTCCCCCGTGCATAATTTTTTAAATATAGGGTACCAAGGCTGGGACGGCCAATAATGCACGACTATTGTCCCCTCAGCTTTATCATTGATAATTTTTTGGAGTACTCTTAGTACTAATGAAAAAGGAGGGAATGCGTAAAAACGTGTATTTCCCCAAGGAATGGTGAAAGCGTCTACAGCAATAGAGCCCGGGTCTCTTTTCCAAGAAACGTACTGGTTGCATTTGTGGTTATCTTTGGAGGCAAATAAATCAATTTCTGGGCTTCCAAACGCGTTGACTATGCGTCTAAACGCGTAAGAAGCCATTCGGTTTGTGATGGAAGAACCCTGGATTCTTTATCTACCTGCCAATTGTCTTTGGTGTTAATATAGGAGGCTGAAAGCCATAAATCTCTTTTTTGAGCCCATTGCCATATGGTTCTGGAAAGCAAATTTAATTTTGGGTATCGTACACTGCCCATGCGGTTTATGTAGGCTAATGCCGTGGTGTTATCTGTGCGAATAAGTATATTACACTCTCTAAGATGCTTTGCAAAACATTGTAAACCGTAAAAAATTGCCCTAAGCTCCAAGAAATTTATGTGATTTTCCTTATCTTCCACTGTCCACCAGCCGTGCGTTCCTTCTCCAGAAGCAAAAGCCCCCCAACTTGTTAATGAGGCGTCCGTGAAAATTTCTATTTCAAAGCAATCGTTTTTAACGTTATTTTTTGCGCTTAAAATGTTTTCTTTCTACCAGTTTATATCTGGGCGACTAATACTAGATAATGACATAATGGCTTTGTAATCCATTTTTAACGTTTGTAACGCTAAGTATTTCTCTCTTTCCAAACTTTTGGTGTAGAGCCACCCGTATTTAATTGCTGGACAAGAAGATGTTAATATACCGATAAATTTTGCAAACTCCCTAATTTTACATTTTTTTATTCCTAAAAAATATGTACACCATTTACTAATGTTGTTCCGTTTTTTATTGGTTAACTCAATTGTCAGATCTTCGCTGTTAAATATGAAACCTAAATATTTACATCTCTTGCTTGGAGTAACGACACTATTTTCCGTGTTAATTATAAAACCAAGCCTGATAAGTTTATTTATTACCAGCTTTGTGCTTTTAAGGCAGTCCTGGTAAGTATTGCCTAATATAAGGAAGTCGTCTAAATAATTTACGCACATGGTTCCTAATAACCGAAAATGTTGAACGACAGGTTTCATTAACTTTGTAAAAGTATATGGCGCTGAAGATAAACCAAACGGCAAGCATGTAAATTCGAAGGATTCGTTTTGGAAAGAGAACCTCAAATACTTCCTACATTCTGGGTCAATTGGAACCAAGAAATATGCATCTTTTAGATCTATGGTAGTCATAAAACAGTTTTTAAAAATTAATTTGGTTTTTGTTCTAGTGTCCTCTAACTTAAAGTGAGGAGCCTCTATTATTTTATTTAGTCGTTTTAAGTTAAGTATAAATCTCTTCTGTCCGTTTGATTTATCTGCTAAAAAAATGCGCGAAAAGAATTGATTCTTGGCTGTGTCAAATACCTGAACGACCGCTCCTAGAGATACTAGTTGACTAATACTCTGCTTTAAAGCTTTTATTTGAAGGTCATGAAAGCGTTGAATAGGAATTTCTGCCTGTTTAGGCTGTGTTGTTAAAGGCAGTGAATAACCTTTTATCCAATTTAGAATTACTGGGTTGTCAGTAATTTTTGACCATTCCTTGTGGAAATACTTTAGTCTGCCCGCAAAATGCTTAATACTTACTGAATTTACTTCTTCTTCTGGTGATAGTTGCTCTGTCGATAATTCTCCTGCTGCTTTGAGGGGCGCCCTCTGTATGGCCTCGTCTCCCTTATGCGACGGGCCGGGCGTTGTTGGTTTAAATGCACCGATGATAGCGCAGCTCTGGTACGAGTACTCCCCCCCCCTCTTTCATTATAGGGCTTATACCTTGTGGTTTGTGCGATCTTTATATCCTTGCTCGTAGACTCCAGTGATTTCATCGCTTTGATTTTTTCTGATAGGTCCGATCCAAACAGTAGTTTGTCTGGAATTGTAGATTCTACTGTCTCCTTCATATTTTTGCTCAGAATATTTGAAATCAACTGTCGTCTATTTTGAGAAATTGCATAAAACACACCGCACAGCTTAGAACCTGCATTATTAATAAATTGCAACATGCCTTGCTTTGATTCATTATCACCTTCCTCTAGAAGACGATTGGCAGCTTGGCCCAAGTCTGCAATTGCTTCACCTATCTTGTTCTGGTAATCTGCATGCGATGCATCCCGTGTTTGATATGCGCTGGGGACTATTGCTAATATCTCCGGATTAATGACAGGAGCTGTCAACGAAATATTAGAAGGCTGATAGGAGCTGTTTGCCAATTTTTCTCGAGCCTCATTTGTTAGGCCGTGCATTAATATGTGGTTCCAGCGACTGCAGATAGCTTGATGCATTATGTACGTCTTATCATTTGATTTAGCGGGGTCTTCTCCTATTATATTCAATATTTCCTGTGACAGAACTTCGTCATGAATAAGGAGTGTGTGTGATGCCTCATCGTGCAGATTGTGTTCATCACCCTCTGTATTGGTTTCCGCCTCGTGCAGAGGACGGCCAACCTGATTGTTATTGTCGGCTGGCACCGTGTCGCACGGATCACGGCTACCAGAGTGTTCTCGGTTTGTAGAGCGGGGCCGATCCCTGCGTTCAGAGCGAGAGCGATGTCTTTGGTGAGACCGAGAACGATCTAAAGAACGAGATCTATTTTTCGAACGAGAGCGTAAGCGAGAACGAGAGCGATCATTGGGACGAGAACTATGCCGACCATGGACCCACGCGCTGAACGAGAGAGCGCACGCGCTCCTCGATCGTAACTGCTGTCCCTGCTCGATCTTGAGCGGCCATGTCTGCGTCTCGATTTTCCATGCTTTCTACGCTTTAATTTTTTCTCTAATTTCTTTAGCCTCTTTAGTAGTACCTTACTATTGAGAGGTTCTGACTCTGAACCACTCGATGAGCTTGAATTTGCCATGCCTAAAAGCGATTATTAGTTGTAATTAGTAAGATATACTTACATCTGTTTGTTTAACCTGCGATACTACGTGCGTACTCGGTGAGCACAAAAAGACGAATGTGATTAGAGAGGACGCTGAGGGTTGAGGGGAGTAGGGGAAAATGTCTTTAAACACTTGTGCGCGGTAGTACGACAAAGACGAACTACAGTAAATTTGTGATATCTTCGGACTGGACGCTGTAGTATAATGATACTATTACTTGCAATATATGATTATTCTTGCTTCAAGAAACTATTAATTTTAAAGTGAGAAAACCTTTTTTGACTTAAAATTATTTAAAATACTAAACTTAATTAAATGTTCTTCATTCAAGCAAATCAAATGCTTAACAATAAGAAAATACAGATTATTTTAAATCTATATTTTTTTTGAACCAAAACAATAATGGTTTAAACAAATAAATAAAAATTGGTTAGTTTAAGTATTTTTTATTAAAATAAGCAAACCAAAGTTTAATCATAATTAAATAATATTTTTATTTTAAGAGCATAATTATTAAATCAAAGAAATATTTAATTTAATTTAATCTAATTTATTATTATTATTATTAATATTATTATTATTATTTTATTATTATAATTAAATTAAATATAGGGTAAATAAAAAGTCACCTTTTATAAATTCTTTTAAATAAAATGTATTATAAAATATAAATCTATATAAAGTACCTGAAACAATACGTGTTGTTATAATGTAAACAATAATACTTATAGAATATATATAATCATTTATATAATTAAATTAAAAAACGAACATATTCAAAATTTATATACATGCGTATATAAATATTTTTATAATAAAAATAAAAAACAAACAAAACTTAAAATATTATAAGTAAAACATAAACATTATTATACAGGGTGATTCAGAACGAACGGCGCAGCCGAAAACTGCAAATTCTGCGATTTTTTTAAAGATTTTTGGTGGTAAAATAAAGTGTTAGGCTTCAATGGTTTTCAAGTTACAAGCGTTTAAAGTTGACCAATCACGACGAAGAATTCATATTTGAATTAATTTTAATAATCTAGATAGTTGTCTATAAACTTTCTCAACTTATTTGGTCAACTATACAATTTTGAGTGATTTCAATTTTGACGTCGTCAAAATTAATTTATTATTGATCTCACATTTGTCATCATGTTTACTACTGAAGAATACTGTGAAATGCTAATAATGTACGGCGAGTGTGGACGAAACGCAAATGCGACGGCTAGAGAATACCAAGTTCGCTTTCCAAATCGTGATAACTATCCTTCAGCTAAGGTTATTTTAAATTTAATTAACCGATCAAGAACCACGGGCAATTTTAATATTGCAAACCAAGGTGGGTATTCAAACTCGAAGTATTCTCGAAGTATTCAAACGGTTGCAAGAGAAATGAATTTGTCGTATGGCATGGTACAATGAGCAATTCAAGATAATGGACGACAAGCTTTCCATTGTACTGGTGTACAAAATTTAATGCAACAACTATCACACTTGGGTTGAAGAAAAAATCCTATGTACATACATTTTTATAACAATTAACAAGAATTTACGAATAAATAAAAAGATAATAAGGACAAACATCAAATACAAAAAGTAAATTTATTTTAGCGGTACTATTTTCGGAACTTATTGCGTATGTGTAGCACAATCATTCATCACTAGTTTAAAACTAAGCTAGAAGCTGGAACAAAAACTAAAAACTTGTTTGCGAAAGAAGTAAAAATAAAAATTAAACGAAACGAAACTCTTCAAATTTCTACAACAACTGTTCAAAATGACCACCATTTGCCTGGATACAAAGTTGTGCACGTCTAATTAGACTTGCTCTTGCGTTTTCAATCATGACAGGCGTAATTGTGGCCAAAACCTCATGAATCATATTGTTCAGTTCGTCTAAGTTATTAATAGGTTCGATATACACATAATTTTTTAAATGTCCCCACAAAAAGAAGTCTAAAGGTGTTAAGTCTGGTGATCTTGCTGGCCATGGTCTAGTACCACCACGTCCAATCCATGAGTTTGGATAAATTCTATTCAAAGCATCTTGCACATTTCTTGAAAAATGTGCGGGAGCGCCATCATGCTGAAACCAATGGTTTCTAAGATTGGCTAATGGCACATTTTCCAGCAAATCGGGCAATACTTCTTCAAGAAAATTTTGGTAAAATTCTGCATTTAGCCGGGCGGGTAATTCAAAAGGTCCTATCTAATTAACAAATATTATTTACAACATTAAAAACAACTGTGAATAATTCATATTCAAAACTTGCCACTGAATCTCCTAAAATCCCGGCCCACAAATTAATACTAAATCTATGCTGAAAAGACTTCGGCGAAATAGCATGCGGGTTTTCTTCAGCCCAAATATGATAATTTCGGCAATTGAATGTACCTCCTCGAGAGAAACAGGATTCATCAGTAAACAGAATATTTTTTACAAACAGAATATTTTTAAAGAATATTTAAACAGAATATTTTTACAGTAAACAGAATATTAACTCAGGATTTGCGGCATGCTGCTCTAGCAACCACACACAAAAATTGACTCTAGCTTCATAATCTTGAGGCAGTAAATTTTGTACACGAGTGTAATGATAAGCATGTTGTCGATTATCATGAAGCACACGTTGTACCGTGCTATATGACAAATTCATTTCTCTTGCAACCGTTCGAATACTTCGAGTGCCATCATCATCAAACCTTTGAAGAACTTCTTCTTCATTTGCAGGAGTTCGAGCGAGCGGTGGTGCCCCACCTTGGTTTGCAATATTAAAATTGCCCGTGGTTCTTGATCGGTTAATTAAATTTAAAATAACCTTAGCTGAAGGATAGTTATCACGATTTGGAAAGCGAACTTGGTATTCTCTAGCCGTCGCATTTGCGTTTCGTCCACACTCGCCGTACATTATTAGCATTTCACAGTATTCTTCAGTAGTAAACATGATGACAAATGTGAGATCAATAATAAATTAATTTTGACAACGTCAAAATTGAAATCACTCAAAATTGTATAGTTGACCAAATAAGTTGAGAAAGTTTATAGACAACTATCTAGATTATTAAAATTAATTCAAATATGAATTCTTCGTCGTGATTGGTCAACTTTAAACGCTTGTAACTTGAAAACCATTGAAGCCTAACACTTTATTTTACCACCAAAAATCTTTAAAAAAATCGCAGAATTTGCAGTTTTCGGCTGCGCCGTTCGTTCTGAATCACCCTGTATATTCAAAACATATATGTGATGTAGAATAAATTGTAATATAAAACTCAAAAAAAAATGTATTTTAACATTAAAACTAATATCAAAACTTTGGGATAGCAATATATTGATTATCATCTATTGTGTGACTTATATTTGGTAACACAGTTAAACAGTCTTTAATTTTTATACTTATCAGTCTTTCATTATCATCAGTACAAACATAAGCGGCATAATGAGAACTATAATACATAGTAGTGAAAGGTTTGCATAGAAACGTGCAATTTTCTTGCAAGGCTTTATCAATTAATATATATTTGATGGTGGCGAATTGAGGAAAATTTGATGTTATGTCATGCATTATAATAGTGTTTAAAATATATCGTACATCATTTAATTCAAACCATGTTGCAAAATAGCTGTTACTATTCGACAAGTTATTTTTCAACATTTCTTTATTCAGCCATCGATTTTGGTGGGCAATAGGATTATATATTTTACCAATAGAAAATTGATTTTGAATGCCAACATTAAAAGCATATCGATAATTATTTTTTAATTGTAGCCTACTGGCCAAAGTAAATGGTAAGTTTTTCCTTGATTGAATATTTCCAGCTTTACCTTTGAGCTCTCTGTGCTTTGCTTCGAAACGCAAACAAGATAAATGTTTTAGAGGACCTACCAATTTGATGATATCTGGATAATGTAATAGGAAATGGTGTTTTGGTTTTAAAGTAGTTTTAAAAATTTGGATATACATTTCGTGGTGTTCAGAAAGAAGCGTTTCTAATAAATTGATCATATCAATCGAGAAAGTGCAAGATCCAATTATTTCATGTATCTTTAACAGTTTTAAATATAATTGCCACGCAGAGTCATTTTCTGGAATTTTGTTTCCAATCATAAATCTAAAATTTAAAACAAATGTACACATTTCAGAGGCAGACATTACAATGCAGTTATTTTTTAAATGGTCCTTTTTGATAATTGGTGGATGATTTTTTTTATAATAATTGTAATTGTAATACAAAAGTCGATTGTTAAATTCATCTAGTGTAAAAAATTTGTTTTTTACAAGGTCGTTAATAATTAAAGCCATTTCGTATCGATCTACACCTTCATAGAAATCGTGCATAATATCAAAACAATAATTTGAGTAAACGTGAAAGTTTGGAAGCGAATTAAAAATACAATTTTCTTTAACTCCATATGATAGTGAACTCAAGTGGTCAATATACTGATCTTTAGATCTAATAAGTTGTTTATCAATTTTGGTATTAGTTTTTAAATTTTCCTTGTTTTCTATACAGTTTCTACAATAATATCGCGACGAAAAACTTTCATGCAAACCAAATACTGAATGCACTCCTAAATTGTCACCAACGAAAAGTATCATAATGAAATAAACTCTATAGATTTTATTTCCTACTTGCACTTCTATTCCGTGATTTTCTAGATATTCAAGTTCATGCAATAACTTAGAGAATACTTTTTTATTACCAAAAGTGATACGATCCTGAGAATAAAACAGCAATGCTAAAAAAATATTTTCCAGGCGACTAGCAAACTCAGGAGGAATTGTAGCTATTGTATAATATATAGCTCCTAATTTATATGAATTACAGTGACTGCCTAATGGATTTCCAAATTGAAAATCATCAAAATATAAAATTAATGGAAAAACCACTTTATTTTTATGTTCCAAAACTATATCTCTCCACAATGTACCTTGAACTACACTATTACAAATATTATGCGAGCTTTCAAAATTTTGATATTGCAATATGGTATTGAAAACATTTGGCAACTCTAAAAACAATTTAAGTTCATCTCTCATTGAAACCCAAGTGCATGTTAAATCTTTTATTTCAAGACGTACTGAACCACTACTATTTCGTGTATCACACGTGGTAGATCCGATTTTAATTTGAACTGGTTTAATCATAGAATTACATTGAGCCATATGTTTGAATCTTTTGTATTCGGTATCATAATCATCAAAAGAATGTTCGAAATAATATAATATGTCTTTAGCGGTCTTGAAGTTTTGACTTAATGTTATTAAATTTGTTTCTTTGATCATCTTATCACACAAATCCAAAAGTACTTTTACAATGCCAGAAGTTAAAAATTTTTGAAAGGTTGCTAAAATAATTTGAACATTACTTCGTGTTAGAGATAGTTCATTGTACAGTTTTGCTACTAATTCAGTTACAGAACTTTGTAAAATTTTAACACATTCTTGTTGCGCTTCAAAAATATAGTTTTTTGCTGATTTATCAATATTTTCAGTGTTTGATATATTGGATTGTGACTCTAATATATTACTTGAAAAATTGCACGATTCTATTATTTTGTCGCTATCAACTGTATCAAATTCAGAGACAACAACTATATTGTCATTATTACCAATTTTTCTTTTTGAATGAGTGTTTTCTATATGCTTTTTGAAAACATGGCGTTTGTAAAATGTTCTCAAGCAATCACTTTGAGGACACTCATAAATAACAATTTTATGAGCATACTCTAAATGAAAAATATAATCTTTAACAAACTGAAAATCAACCGAACAGTTAGAACAATACTTACAAATCAACATTTTATTTATCGAATAAACTTAAAGCATCAGAAATATATGGAAAAGTTTTATCCGATTTAGTGCCAATTTTGTAAACACACTGTTGAATTAAAGTCCAAATATGCTCGGACTGCACTGGATACTCTGCATTTAACACGTGAAATATCTTAAAGCAGTTATCCAACGCGGTTTGCAAACTAAGTTCTTGTCTTTGAACAGAATCTAAAATAATGTAAATAGATCGAACTTTAAAGAAACCATATTTATTATTGTAAATAATCAAGTTTTAATAAATTGGCGTCTGTGAATTTTTGCAGATACATTTTTAAGCGGCTGGCCGCTCGTGCTCTGAACCGTAGAGAACAGTACCTTATTGCCAAAGCAATATTTTTCCTTTACACCGTTCTACTTCCATTATTGTTAATTTAATTAAAAAATACACAATAATACCAGTTTAAGATTGAAGTTTCAGGATTCCAAATCATTTTTTATTTTTTTATTACCGTCAATCAGTAGTTTTTAATACATTTTATTCAGAGCACCTTACAGTGATCTTTTAAGGCTGATTTTTGTTTGTTTTTACACAGCCGGGATAGTGTTACGGTTCACTGTTAGTGTTTATTTCTTCTTTATTTCTTTCTTTATAGAAATAAATAAATAAACAAACGGCTTATTGGCAATTTTTCTTCGTAATACTAATTAATATAGATTCATAAACTATGAATATATACTGGAGTATTATTTTAATAAATGAGTAACTCGATATATAAATTAATTGCTATCTGAATCGGAACATATATATATTATCGAAATAGTACCGAGTTTTTAATTTCTTAGAATAAAATGGAAATTTTATTCTAAGAATATTAAGTATTATTAATCAATATTATGAAAAAATTGCAAAAAATGTGTTTGTTTATTTCTAAAAGGTGCAACAGTGAACAACGAACACGCAGGGCCTCAAAGTCCCTGTGGGCTTTTTAAACAAAAAGCTGAATTTTTCAGCAATGAAAGCTTATGACCCAAATATAATACATCTTACTTCGCCAAGCAATCGTCCTGTGCTAAAAAGCACTAATTAAAATTTTTGTTTTTTTGAATGAGGTAATAGGTCATTGCATCTGTGACCATTTAGCCAAACAAAGATAGACAATTGCGTGGGCAGTATAGTAGTAATGCGCATGCGCTTGCAGTTTAGAACGCCTTCGAATTGAATAAATAAATAATCAATATTTTTGTCCTTATATTTTTTCCTATAATCGCATATCCGAGTTCGATAATTGAGCGATAATGCGCATGCGTTAGAAATGTTCTATATATTCAAATGTTCGAACCCACGTAAAATTCATCAAATTTTCTTGCTTTTTGTAGAATATATCGAATTCTAGGTTATAACTCAAAAATGTTTTTTGGGTTTCCCTTTTATTTGTGATTCATACAGTACCATTATTATTTTTTTGTCCATCCTAATAAACAAGAAATAAAAATAAATGTAAGTTAGTACAAATAGTTATACTTTTCTGGCACCAAAAACAATGAATTTCTCCGCACTAGGGCAGACCCAAAAATTGGTTGTAAAAAATTTTTTAATCAGGATTCACACCTACACGAATTATGTCATGCTTCAGTATCGTTGTGAAAAGACGTTTGTGATGTAAATAAATGAATATTTTCTCAAAAACGGTATGGAAATGAAATATCACAATCAGGGCTTTTTGGTAGCTTGGTCCAATCTTAAAAAATCCACATCTTTGACTTCTACAATTATGTACGAACAAACAACCCCCAAGTACGTCACAGATTCAAAAAGATTTCGCAGAAAACAAAGTTTTAAATAAAGTCAAAAAATAGCGTTATTGTATCATTATTGGGCGTTGGGTTATTACAAGAATATTTGAATTTCGAGCCACTATAATTTTGGCGTGACGTACAGCGGCGACGGAGACGAGGATCGAAGCTCTGGCAGTGATGCAGCGAGTGCTAGATTTTGGCATTTCTACACCAACTTACATTTATTTTTATTTCTTGTTTATTAGGATGGACAAAAAAATAATAATGGTACTGTATGAATCACAAATAAAAGGGAAACCCAAAAAACATTTTTGAGTTATAACCTAGAATTCGATATATTCTACAAAAAGCAAGAAAATTTGATGAATTTTACGTGGGTTCGAACATTTGAATATATAGAACATTTCTAACGCATGCGAATTATCGGTCAATTATCGATCGCGGATATGCGATTATAGGAAAAAATATAAAGACAAAAATATTGATTTATTTATTTCGAAGGCGTTCTAAACTGTCTACAATTGTCTACAAAAACAAGTTTCATGATTCTAAAGTCGAGAAAAAAAATTTTTTGGGATGTAAAGAAACATTTGAAATAAGATTTTGCTTTTCATCTGAAAGTGCAGACAGTAATCACAATTTGAGGTCCTTGGTTGTGTGAACTGTAGTGAATTATAGTCGCAGTTTGGCAGACATACGTTCTTGATGCTAATTATACCTGTAATGCGTTACTACAGCGTACCAATAGAAAAGTACGTCTAGCGCATTTGATACAATAGGTCAGAACATAGTTGACTTGTCTTTATTAGCGCAACAGTGTTCTAATACAACAATTGTTTATTCGATCTGTACTTGGCTAATGACCGTTTGCTAAATCATAATGGTTTTTAAAAAAAAGGCATCTAGAGCCGCAACAGATCGAGAGAGGAAAGCATTCGATAAATACAGGAGCGTAAGACAAATTTCTGAAGATGTCTTGAGGGGCTTGGTGAATAGTGTTGTGACAAATGAACATCAAGAAACCCAATTAGAGATTCGAAAAATAGTTCGACATCAAAAAGAGTGAGTTTATAATAATTTATTTATGTAAGGAATGTGATTTTTAATTTTTATTGCAATTGTTTCGATACCAGAGCGAGGTGGGGGGGGGCTAGCTTTATTTTTACTTTTCTCGTGGATCGTAGAGGAAGTATTGTATTCGTGATTTTTTTTTTCCAAATTTCACTTTTTTCTACTTTATGGAATGCGTAGATTTCGAAAATCATATGCACTAATTTTCGTCTGTCGGTCGGTCTGTTCGTTTCTTTTCGGAATCTACTGATCCGATTAGAACATATTTTGTGTCCTTTTTTCCACTTGCCCATTGATGATATTGAAGAAATAACGTTTATAAAATTCTCAAAGATCTGCTCGCCTAAAAACATGCTAAAAATGGCAAAATCGGTAGATCTTCTAAAGTTGCTAACCGACTTTGATCAAATGTCGAACATATGTTTTGTGTATACCCCAAGTAGTAAATGCTTTCAAAAAATCTGGAGTTTTTTCAAGGGTTGATTCTTTATTAAGGGTTGAAGGGTCAAAAAGTTGTAAAAATGAATAATTTGTAACGTGAATACCTGCCAGTTATCTTAGTAATATTTACATAAAGAGTGATTAAAAGTAAATTTTGTTCCTTACCACACACCCCTCACCCCCAATTATACCGTTTGAGTCATATAGTTCGGATTTTCTTCATATTTTATTTCTACTATATGTTGTAAACATATTTATGAATAATCTAATTAAAAATAGTATGCGACCCACCCGTATTTTGTATCTTCAACCCTTATATCTATTTACAATCAAAATGCTCGGATTTTTTTCAAATTTTTACTCCAACTTTGGGGGTCAACGTTTGCGCGAAGTTAACCCCCACTTTTTGAGATAAATTTATTTGGTCACTTATGGTGGCGAAACCGCTACATATATAACCGCTCTGGTCGCTATCGAATCACATAGTTTTGCTTATCCAAATTCACTGCAAATTTCACGACATCTGATAAAAAATAGATGGACCAAGATTTCACGCATAAATTTGGAAATTTACGCGTGAAACGTTGCTTAGCAGCTCAGGGAACTTAACGCGGAAAAACAGTTTCAGACACTATTAATTATCTATAATAACTATATAATTATTAATTTTTTTTTATCTTTTTCCGCTAATCAGCTAGCGAGTGGTTAATATTTGAGCGAGGTTTTTTTGTTCATATTTTACTTAATTAATGGCTTTTCGAACAAATCTTTCGTCAAAATATAAGTTTTTTTTCTCTAATTTCCGGTAGCTTTGGAACTTTTCTAGGGGTTATAACAAAGCCGCATACTACTTTACCAGTTTTTGAGAATTTTCCACATTTCTCGATCTTTCCTATTGTTTTCGGCTAAAGCACATGGCAAATAAGTCAGATCTTGGTCCATCTATTCTTTTTCAGATGTCGCGAAATTTCCAGTGAATTTAGATAAGCAAAACTACTATCGGAGTAATAAGTTTTGACCCTCTTTTTTAAAGTATCATATTATGGAAAGTATTTGCCACATTTTGATAATTTTAAAAAAAAACTGAAATTGTGTTGTGTTGTGCACGTATGTAATTTTTTTTTTAATTTTCACACTCTTAATTTTTTAGCATTTGTTTTCATATGTTTGAAGTTTCGTGAATACAATGCTATTTTTAACAAAAATACAGTGAATTGAAAAACTGCAATTTTTTACGGCTGTTAAATTAGGTACTTTTTTGCACATTTTAATTTTTAAAAATCAAACTATAAGAGTAAGATGTTTGATTTTTTTATACGACATTTATGAATAGTTCATGCAAATCATATAAAAATTTCATAAAATTTTGGCTCCTACGTTTAGAAATATAACTGTTTAAAAAAGAGGGTCAAAACTTATTACTCCGATAGTATGTAGATTCGCTAGCGACCAGAGCGGCTTTATATGTAGCGGTTTCGCCACCTTATAATTAGACTAGAAATGTTTTATTGTTGAAGGTAGCGTTTGTTATTTTGTAATAAGAATTTTGTTGCTTGACAATACGGCGAAAAAAAAACTAACTCGAAAAAATGACTGATATTTTTAATGATGAATGATATTTTTAATGATATTTAAGCTTTATCGCTCAGATTTGTTTTGAATTTCTTCGTTCTTAGTTTTAATTTGAAATATAATTTAAGATATAAGCCGATTAAATATAGTTTATAACGAATGCTACAGAAGTGTGAAGGATTATATTGAGTTTGCTATTACTTGCAAGTCCTTTTTTTGCAAGTTACCTTTCACGGATTTTTCATAATCACATAATTTTCATACAAATATAATAATTTATTTATTATTTATTTAGAATATTTTGTTTTTGTTTAGAATTGAAAATCATCAATTAGAAATTGAAATTGTTGAACCTGAGTCGGTGGTAACTGGTTACAGAATTGTCGATATTACGCATTTTCTTGATCAAACCATAACGCTACAATCAAATCATAATAAGCTTTGTACAGGTGGAACGCTTGAACTGAAGCGTGAAGTTAATGAAGGATTGGGTAGTAGTTTTACATACAAATGTACTTATTGCAATAAAGAAATGGATATTACTGTTAGGTTATTTATAATAAAAGACGTCTGTATTCTATGCTGGTCAGATGTTAACTGGTTTATTCCACATCCTTACTATTGTATCGCTGGTTGCATACCTTACATCTTTCTTTTTCTGAATATCATAATTTTCTTAAAAACTATTTACACTTAACATATATGTATATAACGCTTTACACTTTATTTTCTAACAAACTAGTTAACATTTATGTACATTTCATTTCTTTTATATATAAACCTAAATTAATTGCAATACATATTTAATTTTTAAATTTACTAAATACAATCTCTATATCTAACTGGTAATTTAACCTGTTTACCTCTTCTCGTTGTTCTAATTTTATCTGTTCCTAAAATCACACTCCTATCATTTAATAACATTGTATCATTTTCACTAGTCTCTTTATTTTCAGAAACATTTATTGAATTGTCATATTCTGATTTTGTATCAGTAGTACTGTCATTTTCAGAAACATTTACAAAGTGTTCATATTCTATCTCATTTGAATCATTTTCATTAATAATTTCAAAGTGTTCATCTTCTGATATTGTATCAGTAGAACTGTCCTTTTCCGAGACATTTACAGAGTTTTCATTTTCCGACACAATTTTTTCGTTGCTCAAATTTCCATTATCTGAAAAATTTTCCCTACTTGTGTTTTCTTTTACTTGATTTCCTTTCATTAAATTACCAAACAGTACCTCCGACAAATCAAATCTTGAACCTGATTCATTTGCTTTTGTTTCTTCATTGTAAACAAGGTTTTTTGTTCTCGATTTTACCGCATTAGCACTGCTTAACAATCTAATAAATTTTCTGTTTCTGACTATGACAGTATTTTTTTCTGTTTTTATTTGATATGATCTATTACGTAACATTTTAATAATGACACCTTTTTCCCACTGATCTCCTAATTTATATTGAAAAAGAATTTTATCTCCCACTTTTAAATTTTCTAGCTTTTTACATCCTCTTTTGTCATAATACATTTTTTGTTTTTGTTGACTATTTTCCAGATAATTATCATATTTTTGTTTGTTTTTAAAATGCGCTTGAAAATAAGTTTTTCTTCGAGGAAGTAAGTCTCTTAAACTTCTGTTCATTAGAACATTTGAGGGTGTTGTGTCTGAATTTATACATGAATTTCTAAAATCTAAAAGTGCCAAATACGGATCTTTATTATCATAATAACATTTTTTCAGAATTTTCTTCACTGTCTGTATAGTTCGTTCTACTTGTCCATTTGACTGGCTATGTCTGGGTGAAATTGTTATGTGTTCAAATTCCCACTTATCTTGAAAAATTTTAAAACAGCGTGAGGAAAATTCTGGACCATTATCGCTCACCAATATTCTCGGTATTCCTTGTCGTGAAAATACTGATTTTAATTTTCCAATTATATTCTGCGATGTCTGATCGTTTTTTAACTCACAAATTTCTACAAATTTTGAATAATAGTCTACTATGATTAAATATGCATTATTCATGAAGTGAAATTAATCTGCCCCTACTTTATACTCAGGGATCTTTACAATAGAGTGTGATATCATAGGTTCATTCAGCTGAGTATTTTGAAAATGTTGACACGTAAAACAATTTGAAACTTTATCCTGTATGTGCTTATTCATTCCCGGCCAAAAAAATGATTGATTAGCTTTATCTATGCATTTTCTAATGCCATTATGCCCATAATGTAGTTTTTCTAATATTTCTGATCTCATTTCCGATGGTATTATTAACTTGTCACCCTTGAAGATCAAATCATCCGCAAGAAACAGTTCTTCTTTAAATTTAAAATAGAATTTTGCAATATCCTTTACATCTGCCAGTTTACCTGGCCAGCCATTCAAAATATAATTCTTTAAAGTTTGTAATTCTTGATCTTCATTAACTATCATTACGATTTCTTTCTTTTTCTGTTCTGTTACATTTATATTCATAAGCATGAGACATACCTGTGCATCTATCTCTATGTCAATATTTTCGTCAAAGTATTTATTTTCATAAGCTCTTGATAATGTATCAGCAATTATTAGTTGCTTGCCGGGTTTATATACAAGCTCAAAACTATACTTATTTAATTGCAACAATATTCTCTGTAGTCTCACCGGACATGAATTTAAAGGCTTTTTTATGATAGTTATTAACGGTTTGTGATCCGTCTCTACTGTGAATGGCTTTCCAAATACATATTGACTAAATTTTTCTATTCCAAATAGTATGGCAAGCAACTCTTTTTCAATTTGCGCATAACTTTTTTGAGTATCTGTTAATGCTCTTGACATGAACGCGCATGGTTTACCTTTTTGTAAAAGAGTTGCCCCCATACCTGACTTACTGGAATCTACACTTATAACCGAATGTTCCTTTATGTCAAAATACTGTAAACATTTATTATTTGCTATACAATTTTTAAGATTTACAAAAGCTTTGTCATGTATACTATTCCAATCAAAAATATTGTCTTTCTTAATTAATTCCCTTAGCTCTTGTGTTTTTTCCGTTAAATTGTTGACAAACTTTCCCAAGTATGTCACCATGCCTAGAAATCTTTGGACGTCATTTACATTTGTAGGAGTGGGCATGTTTATGATTGCCTCAACTTTTGAGTTATTTGGTTTTATACCTTCACCTGATAAAATGTGTCCCATATATATTACTTCATTTTGTAGAAATTTGCATTTATTTTTGTTAAATCTCAAATTATATTTTTCGGCCGCCTGAAATACTTTAGCTAAGCGATTATTATGCTCATCTATGGTTTTTCCTGCCACTATGATATCATCTATATAAATATTACACCCGTCTATATCATTAAATATTTGTGACATTCTTTCTTGAAACACTTCAGGTGCACTAGCCAGTCCGTAAGGTAATCGCAAAAAACGATACCTTCCAAACGGTGTCGTAAACGTGCAAATCTTTGAACTTGCTTCATCTAGCTTAATTTGTAAGAAACCTTGAGTCGCATCTAACGTGCTAAAGTATTTGCATCCACTTAACTTTGCTGTTAATTCCTCTAATGTCGGAATTTGAAAATAATGACGTTTTATACTCAAATTTATATGCTTCGGATCTAGACAAATTCTTATATTTCCATTAGGTTTCCTTACTATAACAACTGGATTCACCCAATCAGTTGATTCGTCTGTTTTTTTAATTATTTTACACTTTTCTAACTCATCTAATGATTCTTTTAATTTATCTTTAATAGCAAAAGGTATTTTACGACATTGACTAATTATAGGAATTACATTATTTCTTAATTTTATACTATATGGTTTTTCTAAACATCCTATTCCTTTAAATAAGTATTCAAATTTGTTGACTAACATTTTAATATTCAAATTATCAGATTCTACTTCACTATATTCTTGTATTGCGTCTATACGTTTTAGTAATTTTAATTTTACACAGGATTCTAAACCTAAAATAGGCATACTATTCAGGCTGACCACGTAAAATAACAGATTTTCACCTACATTTCTGAATTTACAATTCAAATAGCACATACCTACCACCGGAATACTTTCCGATGTATACGTGTGCAATTTGACCTCAGTTTTCAACAAATTATCAATATCCAAATTTAATACTTGCATAAGCGATACAGGAATAACGTTTCCCATTGCTCCAGTGTTCAACTTAAATGAAACTGATTTTCCTTCTACTTCTATCGATTGAACCCATGATGTTTCTCTTCCTTGTGTAAAAGTTCCAATGTGTCCTATAAACAAGCAATCATTAACAATCTCATCTGTTCCAAATAAACAATTTTCATTAACACTACTGTTATAATTACTAGTACTAGCCTTACTTTGATTATAATAATCAATTTGGTTAACTACTACCTTATTATTTCCTTTTTTGCAAAATGCTGCGAAATGATTCCTGAATCCACAAACAGAGCAATACTTTCCCCAAGCTGGACATCTTCCGAAACCATGAACTTTTCCACATATTTAAAACATTCGAATTGAGCACCATACCGTCTCACTCTATTCGTTGCTTGACTGCTTGATTGTCCCTTGAATTTTGAGCTGAATTCCTCGCCCCCTTGATTATCTGTTGTGTTTTGCTTCCTGAAATGTGGTTTCATTCGTTGTTTGAGATACGAGTTTCCATTATTTTTGTGAACTGCATCAATTTCTAATTCGTCTACGTCGATTTCTTCTTTTTTTAAGCCGTTGATAGCTTTACATCTACTTTTGCAATTTTCAATACTTAAGCATTTTTCCACAGCTTTTTGTATCTCTGCTGGATCGTCTAACAAAAGTTTTTCTTTTAGTTCCATAGATTTTAATCCCATTATAAAAATGTCCTTAACTAAACTAGGTTCCAGATCACCCAATTCGCAGCTATTTGCAAGATTTTTCAATTCTGTTGCATACAAATCTATAGATTCGTGTTCCATTTGTCTTCTGTTCATTAATTTTTGTCTTTCAAAAGTTAAATTCTTCTTAGGAGTCAGGTAATTATGAAATTTATCAATTAAAACTTTAATTTTGTTTTCATTACCTTCTTCAAACTTGAATGTGTTGTATATTTTAATTCCTTCTTCTCCAATCAGCGTGAGTAGCAAAGCACATTGAACGTTTTCTTCCTTTTTTTCATATTCGATAGCTGCCACGAGTAACTTGAACTTTTGGATCCATTTATTCCAGTTTTCTCCAATGTTTCCCGAAAATACCATAGGTTGAATGTTTCTTATGTCCATAGTGTTCATTTTATTCAATTAAAACTTAATAATAATTGATTACCGTGTTCGATGATTTAAGAATTAACTTTTCAGTACCGACTGCGCCATGTTAGGTTATTTATAATAAAAGACGTCTGTATTCTATGCTGGTCAGATGTTAACTGGTTTATTCCACATCCTTACTATTGTATCGCTGGTTGCATACCTTACATACTGAAAAAAAACCCTTACTAAATCAAAGTATTGTGTGGGGTAGTCAGGCAATAGGAAGTACGTATGCTCAAGTAAACGAACTACTAAGCGTAATGAATGTACCAAGTATTTCGAACCGACAATATAGAAAAAATTTGAATAAATTAAGTGAAAATTGGAAAAATGCAGCTTTCGAAAACTTTAAACAAGTTGGAAAAGAAGAATATGAGGCTGCAAAAAATAGAGGCGATATTGATATAGATGGAATACCTTTTATTACGGTATATATTGATGGGGGATGGTCAAAAAGGAGTTATTAAATTAAAAGGCATAATTACACTGCTTTATCAGATGTCGCTAATAATCGGACAACATACTGGAAAAGTATTATTTGTAGGCGTCAGAAATAAGTTTTGCAGTATATGCGCAAGATCAGAAAATCAAAACAAACCGAAACCAAAACATAAATGTTTTAAAAATTGGGATGGTCCATCAGCATCTATGGAACCAGATATCGTTGTTGAAGGATTCAATAAAAGTATTGAAATGCATAAAATACGCTACAAAAAAATCATTGCTGATGGAGACTCTACTGTTTTGAAACAAATACGACAATACGTTTCATATGGTACTCAAGTCCAAAAAATAGAATGCTCCAATCATTGCGTCAAAAATTTTACTAAATTTTTACATAAAATTAAAAATGATACCAAACAAGTTTCCTTACGAGCCAGAAAACGCGTATCAATTGGCAATATTAAAAACCTTGCAAAAACAGCGAAAAACATGATTTATGTTAACGAAAACGGAAGTGTCGATAAATTGAAAAAAGATTTACACAATAGCATATACCATGTATATGGGAATCATTCAAATTGTTGTATTAGCTATTGCAACGTAGTGGGTGATAATTCTCAAGATAAAACCAGAGAATTAAAAGAATCAGGCGCTGAAAAACTCATCCAATCTGCTATTACATCTTTGGCTGCAAAGGCACACTTACTTATAGCAAATGAAACAAACAACAAAGCAGAAGGATTTATGAACATGATATGCCGTTTTAACGCTGGTAAGCGGCTAAATCTTATCCAGCGACAAAGTTTTGAAACAAGATGCTATTTATCTGCACTAAAATATAATGAAGGTGCGAACTGGCATACCGAACCATGGAAACAAGTATTCAATGAAAATCCGGGGAAAATTCATGGTAAATTTATCCAAACCGAAATCAACGTGCTAAATCTGAATCGAAAAAGAAAATCAGAATCAGAATCTTGAAGCAAACCGCAATAAGAAACATAAGCTTTCGAAAGAAATAGAATCACACGATTATGGCAGTAACATAGCAGAGGTTGAACTTAGTCCTGCTGAATTACAAAGTAACATCAATGATTTTATGAAAACTTTAATAGTAACCGAAGAGGAACAAAAAACGGTTGCTTCAAATTCTATAGGACAATTTAGTAATCCGTATTACCGAACACAACGAATGCATCGATTAACAGCTTCGAATTTCAAATCAGTTATAAAACGCAGACTTACTACGTCTTGTGATTCACTGGTTAAAAAAGTTTTATCTACAAATGACATTTATTCACCAGCGATGGAGTATGGTAAACTGCATGAAACAGTGGCAATATCTAGATTTGAACAACAATCTGGAAAAAAAGTGCAATCCAGTGGGTTATATGTTGATGTTGAACATGGATATTTAGCTGCATCGCCAGATGGGATTATTAATAACGATGAAATTAATGAAGTCAAATGTTTGTACAACATTGCTAATTCAACACTTACCTTGAAAGATGCCGTGTTGGGGAATAAGGTTCAGTGTTTGGAATTAAACAGTGAAAATAAGGTTCAGCTAAAGAAAAACCATACCTACTACTACCAAATTCAAGGACAATTAGCCATAACAAAGTCGAAAGTGTGCTATTTAATTATATATTCTGGTGATGAAAATGAGTTGTTTATAGAAACAATTTTGAGAGATCATTTGTTATGGGAAAATCAAATGTTGCCAAAATTAAAAATGTTTTATTTACATTGCATTGCCCCGGAAATAATAATAAATCGGAGAGGTCGTAATTTAAAATGTAAAGATCCAGACTACATAGTGGATGCTCAGAAAAATAACCCTAAGAGAATTTCTAAAACATGATTAGTAATGCTAATAATTATTAATAGCATTTTGTACATTGAAAAGTGTTTGTGGTGTTTTTAGCATTCCGCACACTAAAAAGTGCTGGTGGTGCTTGTGCATTCCGCACTCTAAAAAAGTGCTGGTGGTGCTTGTGCATTCCGCACTCTAAAAAAGTGCAGGTGGTGCTTGTGCATTCCGCACTCTGAAAAAGTGCAGGTGGTGCTTGTGCATTCCGCACTCTGAAAAAGTGCTGGTGGTGCAAGTGGAATAGGCCTAATGGGGACACCACTTGAAAAAAAAACGCGCCCAATACTCTACCTCTATGGTGGTGCGGAAACGAGTATGATGAAAACAAGATAGTTTTAACATGCCACATTAAAACTCAATCAAGAATTGGAAAAAAACACATTCATGTTTGTTATATAATTTTATTGTATGTATTTTATCAATAATCAATATTTCTATATAAAAAATCAATATTTTCTCAAAAAATTATAAAGGAGGCGGTATTTATTGCCCCCCCTGTGATTGGGCCGCGATCTCCAGCGCCGAGGACGGCCTTCCGGGCGTCTAAAATAATTTTAAATTAGTTTTTGGTGCAAAAATTGCTCATATTTGGTGCAAAAATTTAAACCTAAAAAATTACAGGATGACTAACTATCCCTGTAATTTTTTAGGTTTAAATTTTTGCACCAAAATTTTATCGTCGATATTTATGTTTTAGGGTGCGCTGAACACGAATATCACCATTAAAATTACCTGGTCCTTGTGCGTTTTGAGATAATGGACATTTTTTTGGTCAAAAATTGACGAATTTGACGTTTTTGGATTTTTAGAATAATTCTGAATGCCAATCGGAAATTTTAATACAGATTTAGTTGTAAGGCGTTAATCCAAATAAAACGGCGCTTCGAGTAAATAATTATTAGTAAACAATACATTTTGCTCAAAAATAACAGTTTTTGGGTCCTTTCTTCGGGCCCAGAATTAAATTTACTTTTAACAAGCGCCATTTTATTCGGATTAACGCCTTACAACTAAATCTGTTTTAAAATTTCTGATTGGTATTCTAATTTTTTCTATAAATCCAAAGAAACGTCAAATTCGTAAAGTTTGGGCCAAAAAAAGATCCAATATCTCATAACGAACAACAATATCTCATAACAAATCCAATGTCTCATATAGACCATAAAATTTTAGTGAGAAAACATGAACCTAACTAGCGGTAAAAAATTACAGGATGACTGCATTACTATAAAAATATTCACTTACTGGTTTCGACGCTGCTCGGGGGAGATCCGGCCGACTTCAGGTGTGCTAAAAAAATTAAAAATAAATTGATTTAAAAAAAATATAGAAATTATTTACTTACCGCTCACGAACATCTCCCGCCGCACCGCCCTCCCCACGTAAGCTTAAACATAAAATTTTATTAAATTAAACATTTAATAAATTACATTTAATTACCGTTTTTCCTCCAATGCTGCCGCCTTGGCCTCGGCGTCAGCGGTTGCCGCCGCTGTCTCGGCCGCCGCTGCTGCCAGCCTGGCTTTTGCGGCCTCTGCCTTGGCTTCGGCAGCTGCGGCTGCAGCCACTGCCGCTTTGGACGCAGCGGCAGCGATGGCGGCTTCTCGGACCGCAGCTTCGGCTTCAGCCATAGCCTTGGCTTCAGCCGCCGCTTTGGCGTTTGCCGCCGCATTAGCCTCAGCCACAGCGTTGGCTTTCGCGGCCGCTGTGGCTTCAGCCAATGCTTTGGCATCTGCCGCCGCTTTGGCTTCCGCCGCCGCTTTGGCTTCCGCCGCCGCTTTGGCCTCAGCCGAATCTTCAATCGTCTCTCTATGGAAATAATTAGAATCTATGGAATTCTTAAAATGGCACTATACTTACAACTTGTTCATGGCTTGAATGGCTGGAATAAACCGAAAAAAAAACAAACCATTATAAAATCTACCATAATAAAACATTATATATAATATATTAAAAATGGATGGCGTAATAGTTATTTATCTTATAAGGATCGCAACAGCAATCATTATGATACCAGGTGTGGACCATATCGAACATGGACCATATCGATTGATTACGATCCAACATACAAAATTTTATCTGCTAGTGCATAGTCAAAATACATTAATATTGTAAGTATTGCATAGCAAGCAAGTGCGTATTCTTTAGTAACTCCTTAAGGGGGCGAAACCGCTACATATAAAGCCGCTCTGGTCGCTAGCGAATCTACATAGTTTTGCTTATCTAAATTCACTGGAAATTTCGCGACATCTGAAAAAGAATAGATGGACCAAGATCTGACTTATTTGCCATGTGCTTTAGCCGAAAACATTAGGAAAGATCGAGAAGTGTGGAAAATTCTCAAAAACTGGTAAAGTAGTATGCGGCTTTGTTATAACCCCTAGAAAATTTCCAAAGCTACCGGAAATTAGAGAAAAAAAACTTATATTTTGACGAAAGATTTGTTCGAAAAGCCATTAATTAAGTAAAATATGAACAAAAAAACCTCGCTCAAATATTAACTACTCGCTAGCTGATTAGCGGAAAAAGATAAAAAAAAAATTAATAATTATATAGTTATTATAGATAATTAATAGTGTCTGAAACTGTTTTTCCGCGTTAAGTTCCCTGAGCTGCTAAGCAACGTTTCACGCATAAATTTCCAAATTTATGCGTGAAATCTTGGTCCATCTATTCTTTCTCAGATGTCGCCAAATTTCAGTGAATGTCAGTGAATTTAGATAAGCGAAACTATGTAAATTCGCTAGCGACCAGAGCGGCTATATATGTAGCTGTTTCGCCCCATATTTTTAATTTCAATTGATTTGCTTTTTTAATTAATCGTATGCAATTGCACAAGAACTTGTTTTTTATCGGATATTTTTTTAGTTTATACGAAAACGAGGTTGCCTGGAAATTTGACGAATCAAGCTGCCGTGATAAAAACGCGAGTCCGCAGGACGAGCGTTGATGAGGCAGCTTGATGAGGCAAATTGCCAAAAGGAAACCTCGTTTGAGTAATAAAATAAAAAAATATCCGATATCAAAAACAAGTTCAAGTGCAATTTAACAAGACAATTTTGCGAATGAAAATGCGAATGAAAGTATTGTCAGACTACTTTAATTTTTAAGTTTTATGTGCTTGTAGTCATAGAGATAACGAGGTATCACATTACAATATTTCCTAAATATCCACTAACCATTTTGTTTCATTTTATCCGCTCATACATTGACAAAAACCGAGAAAAACATTGACTCATATGTCATAATATATACATGAGTAAAATTGTCATTTTGATTGAGTCCCATTAGAGTACTAGGACTCTAATGAAATCCATTAGAGTAGCGTCCTCAAAATTCATAAGAGTTTTGGATCTAATACTGTCATTGTGACACACTAGCAGATAAAATGATAGTGGTCCGTTTTAAATTAAGTTAGCGGACCCAATTCTTTATAAAATCCAATAGCAAAAAAAAAAATTGCGCGGCAAAACATAAGCCTAACATATAATTGATGTAAGTGTAATATAATTTGTACTTACCAAAATTTTAGAAGCGACACACACAATGTGACCCACATGCGATATATACAACAGCAAAATTGAGCAATATACTCACACATACCATATAGTCTGGCACAGTCACAAACCGGTATTCAAGTTGCACGTGCTATCACCCTTTTTTTTTGGTAGCAGTAATTAAATTCCTGATTGAAAGCATCTTGTAAAAATTTATAATTTTAATTGTAGTAGTTGGTCCATTTCTTCAAGTGCAGTTATTTATATTTTATTAAAAAATTGATGTCTCTCCACAATTTAAATTAATTAAATCAATAAATAAAAAGTTTTTTGCAAGTGTTTCGAGTTTATAAAAACTCGAAACACTTGAGTTTATAAAAACTCGAAACACTTGCAAAAGTGTTGAGTTTATAAAAACTCGAAACACTTGCAAAAAACTTTTTATTTATTGATTTAATTAATTTAAATTGTGGAGAGACATCAATTTTTTAATAAAATAATTTATAATTTCTTTTTCTTTGGTCTTTTAAAAAGTTGCACGAATTTATTATATTAAATATGATAATGTAATTAATGAATTATTATCAATACATTAAATATAATAATTACAAATATATAAAAACTCGCCAGTTCATTTCTTTTGAGAACTAACATACTAAACACAAATGCAATTTTATTGTAATCTAAAATAGCATTTACGTTTAATTCAAAATTGATATTTGTTAAATGAATGGATCGAAAGCATTATCAAAATGGTACAATTATGTCAATAAATTAATTAACGTTTTTATGAAAATTAGCAAATATCACATTGCACAAAACCATAATATGCATTTAAAAGAACAAAACACCAAAATAATTAAACTTTGGTCATAAATTCAGGCATAATCAATTAAAAAAAAACCATTCTCAAAGATCTGAAAATAGCACAATTTATTTTTTGCAATTTGCGATTAAAATGACATCTTTTTAGTTGCCATTTTTGATGTTGAAACAGCCTACTTTTTTTTATTGTTCTAAAAAAAGCGTGAAAAAAAGACTTTTTTTCACTCTTTTTCTACTTTTTTTCACTCTTTTTACTTTTTTTCATTATTTTAAAAATTGCTAAAAACGTGGCAAAAAGTTATAAAACCGCAATGTTTTATTTATTAACAATATTAATTGTACAATTAGTAAGAATATTTAACTAAACAGAAACATATAAGCAACATTTCCATTAAATTTGAGTTAGTAAACACTTCTGTTCGATTTGAATTATGTGAAGGAAGCTGTTTGATTTTTCGTTCCTAGGGGCGATTTCAATTGTTTTATCAATGCTTGCTCTAATTAATAACAAATTAAGCTTGAATCAAGCAACCGATTGTCATCTGATTATTAACTAATATTTAATATATTTTTATTTTAATTAAAAATTGCAAAAAATAGTGTATACAACACGAGCAAAATTAATTATTTTTTCACTTCTCGTATTGTCCAACTCGGCTGACGCCTCGTTGGACAAATTTACGACTCGTGAAAAAATAACTTACATTTTGCTACTTGTTGTATAAATAACTATTATTTAGTGTATGATATTAATTTCATATTATTATTTATAGTATAAAAATATGTTTAACAATTTATATCGATTGCATATTTATAAATCTTGATGACTAGCTGAAGCGGTAATTTCTTTTCCTATATACTATGTTTTAGCACGAATTAAAAAAAGAGAGTCAATTTACAGAGCGACAATAAAAACAGAGATAAAAACCAGGGAACCGTTCGCGTCTCGCAGTGCCAATACTCAGCGATGAGTCATCCAATCCAATGTATCTATGGTTGCATATCAAATACATTGTTTTTGTTATAGCCCTACCTATCAGTGACTGACCTTACTAGCGGACTAGCTAGTAAGGCTAGCTAGTAACTTAGGTTTCTGCCGTATACCCGAAAATCGCAAGGACACATTCGTTTCCGCCGGTTTTTCCCTGTAGATTCGCTAGCTACCAGAGCGGCTATATATGTACCGGTTTCGCCACCTTAATTATTTAATGATATTCAATCACACACTTTTGCTAATATAATAATGCTATCAAGTGCTTCTTGGGTACTAAATTTCCACTGCTTTCCTTTACCAAGTGATATTCTTCCTTTTGGGGGGAATAAATGGACAAGTAAACTCAATTGAACTGCGATAAGCGAATCTGTTAAATACAATAAATATTTAAATAAATTATAAAGATTAAAATACAATGTTCATCGGTTACCTTCATTTATATCATTGGTTTCATCAACAATTGTTTTCAATTTCTCATAAATCTCAACATGGGATTCTATTACAGATTTTTTCAATTCACATATCTTTGAGAAAAAATTTGACCAGTCAGAGATTTTTCGGTGAGTAGGAAACATACGCTCGAAATCTAGATTTATCTAAAAAAAACCTAGCCTTATATTGATATTTGAATTTCAAATGTTTTTGTTCCTAAAAAATCGATAAGTAAAAACAACTTTTTGAACACAAAAATATTAAGTCAAATATTAAATTAAAATTTACTAAAGTTGATGACTTGTTATTATCTTCTAATATCGGCCATTTGTTTAAAAATTCCCTCACTGAACTTTCGTTGCCACTTTGCCTTGCCTCAAATGATCGTTCCCAATGAAATTTTACTTCATCCCATGGTTCGGAGTTTGTTTCAAGCCATTTAATGGAATCGGTTACAGCATCTTTATTACAAATATTATAAATAAGTGTGAAAGATAATTTTGTTATTTCTATCTCACCAGAATAACAATTTTTTTTACTCAAAATTTCCGAATCTTGTATTTTATCCAGCCTCCGTTTTTCCCCTTTTGAATTAAGTCCTGCTTTGTTTTTATAAAGTAGGTTTCGGCACTTGTCAACTAGGCGACCTTTAGCTAAAATCGGTTTTCCTGAATATGAATCCTTTTTTTTAACTGGTGAGATAAAGTAAGTTGATGCTGATTCTTTCGGAAAAAGCGTTAAAATTTTTGCCGTGAGAAAATTATAGTTTTCATATTTTAAATGACTGAAAATAATAATACAAATATTACATCATGTACTGTGAAACCTTATTTTGTTTACTTACTGCTTAACGACAAAATTAAAAATATGTTTGAATATTATATCCACCAGATGGGTTCGCAGCGAGTTGTTTAAAGTTTGATTCTCTGCATAAAAATGAAGAACTCCTAAACCATATGGAGACGTCTCTAACAATGTTTTTAGATCAAAATCAGGAAATACAATATTTTGAAATAAATTCTCTATGCCAATTGCCGCTACATCACGATTTTGCTGTGGTATCAATTCGTAAGTATAAGTCGTGCTGCCATCAGTTGATGATGAGGTGCTAGCAGTTTCAATATTTTGTACAAAGTTATTATCAAATGGCAAATTAATGGTTTGCAGTGTGTTTGGAGGTAATTTGTTATCCAAAATCTGTATAATTAAAAAAAATTATAGTCAACATAAATAAATAAATAATCTGTATTCATTCTAACCACTTGCAATTCACTTAGTTCCTGTTGTTTCTTTTTTTCGTTTTCAAAACTTTTTAAAAATAGTAAACGTTTTCCCATAACAGGAATTAATTCTTTGATTTGATCGTCGGTCATTAAGAAAATGTTTTCTTTAGTGATTTCATTTCCTGCGAAATAAAATTTGTACTAATTAAAGAAAACCAATTCTAAATATGGTTATTTAAAATGTAAAATTAATTATTTGTTAATTTTAATAATTTTTTTTATAACGATAATATAATAATAAACTTTGAAATATACATCGCGACAGTTTATATAATTAAGAAAGTTTCAATTAATAAAGTATTAAAGTTAATAATTATTAATAATATGGCAATAAAATTTTATAATGGAAATCTTCTTCTTAAAACTTTTCTTTTATGTTGTATATTGCTTATGCGTATATACATAATTATATATACGTACCATAAATATGTTATAACAAAATGTAACAAAAGTACTTACTGGTGAAACAATCAATTAAATCACTACAGTTCCAGCTAATTAGCAATTGATCCAACTCCATTTTTACACGAATCTTCATATGTTGTATCACTGGATGTGCACTACGTAAAACAGCAACTATTGACAAGTGTTTGCAAGTTGTAACATGCATAAATTTTTTTGTTAGACGAAAGTTTAGCTTCTTGATTGAGCAGCGATACGGCAACTTGTGAGCTTGGCTTTGTTGTAGGACAGACCGAGTAGGTAGTCAAAACTAAGAATTTTGCAAATGAGCAAATATATTCTTAATTTAAGAAACTGTATGCTAAAAACAAGTATATTGTGCATTCTATTAAGTGACTGATTTCAATATTATTATGTTTAAGAATATATTCTTAATCAAAAAATATGTTTACTAGAGACAAGTATAATGTAAAATCTGTTCAAAACACACTATTTTTTTAATTTTAACATTAAATAATATTAAATTAAACAATGTATTCTAAATCAAAGAATGTGTTTATTAGAAACAAGAATACTGTATGTTTTGTTCAATATACAAGTATTTACTTAATTTAAGAATTCATTAACATTATGTTAAAGAATATATTCTTAATTTAAGAATGTGTTTCCTAAAAACAAATATACTGTATATTCTGCTTAAAACGCAATTATTTTTTTAGTTTAAGCTTTGAACAAAATTAAGTTAAGGAATATATATTCAATTTAACTAAATTGAATAAGAATATAATATTCTCTAGTGAAACATAAATATTGCATTGAAGTAACTGTATTGATTTTAAACGAAAAAACGCTTAGTTGAAACAAGAATTTTAATTCAACTTTACGTTAATTACTTGCATTAAGAAACTCTTTTTCTGTGTGTAGACACTCCAATTGTCCGATATGATATAGAAGAAGAAAATGTTCGTATTCCTTCAGCACCGAGACAACTAACTACTTCACAACCAAATATTAGTTATGATGAACGTTCTGACTCATCATTGCGTAGATCAAAAAGATTACAAGGAAAAAAAATTGAAATTAACCCCGTTTGAAATTAACCCCGTAAATGAAAATGAACCCCGTTTTAAACTTTCCTAAATTTAGTGAAATCATTTTAAATGTATTAATAAATTAGTGGATTAATTTTAATTACCGTAAATTAAGCTTGTATGTCTTAATAATATCATAATAAACATCAATTTATACATATTATTATTGTTATTGTTAGTGTTTTTATTAATATTTTATTAAATAATCTTACTGTATTAATAAATAATAGATAGATATTACATTTGTTAAATGTTTTAACTTTATAATATATTGTTTCAATTTATTACTGATAAAACTAACTTTATTAAAATAACTTGAACTCAAGATTTTTATTTCAATTTTAAATTAATAACAAAAATCTTTTTCGGTTGGGAGGTGTTGCCTTACTGCCAAAACAATGATTTCTTTGTTATATCAATTTTGTGGATGTCGTTAATAATTGTAAAACTATATATAGAAGATGACACCTATGGTTCTAGTTAGTCTAGTTTTGACCATTCATTGCTGTACTTCGCGCTTTTCAATATAATTGTATATTATTAATAAATATAATTAGTTATTATATCATCATTTTATTAATCCATCATCTACCATAAGTCTATTTGCGGAGTTAAGTTAATTTATGTTCGATCGACACTCGTGTTCGGAACTTTCACTTAAAGTTGCCCTGGTGTCAGAAACTGAAATTGTGCATCAAGTTATTTTTGTTTATTTCCTAATCGCTGGAATACAACAAAAGTATATTCGACACAAACATGCAGTTGACCTCGCAAGATTTAAGCAGCTTCGCTCTGAAATTAAGACCGAAATTCGTAAAGCATATAAAGAATATTTACTTGAAATCAGTAATACAATTAAATCAAACCCCAACAACTTTTGGTCGTTTGTAAACTCCAAAACACATAAGTCTAGCATCCCATCGAGTATGAACTATAACGGGGCTTTAGTGGATAATCCGCTAGCAATTGTTAATTCTTTTGCTAATCACTTCTTTCAAGCCTTCTCTAAAAGCACAGACGTATTGCAGTTAACCGAGTCACCCTATAAAACCAATGTAATAAACTGGACGAATATAACCGAACATGAAGTCGTTTGTGAATACGTGCTATTAAGGCAAATATGACTATGGGACCAGATTGCATTCCAGCATTTTTTATTAAAGATTGCTCTTATGTTCTAGCGAGACCGTTGACAATCATATTTAATTTGATACTGCGCCAGTCTCTATTTCTAGAGAAATGGAAAATATCGCGTGTTAGTCCAATTGTCAAAATAGGCAAAAGAGATGACATTAGTAATTACCGTCCAGTATCGATAATTTCAAATTTTGCAAAAGTGTTTGAGCTTCTGTTCCACAAAATAATATTTTATAATGTCAAAAACATGCTGACACCAAATCAACATGGTTTCATGCCAGGACGTTCTACTATTACTAACTTAACCTGCAAAACTCAATTTATTAGTGAAACCTTAGATTCGGGTGGTCAAGTTGATGTAATTTACACTGACTTCTCCAGGGCCTTTGACTGTCTAATACATTCACTTTTGCTCCATAAATTGGATTGCTTCGGATTGTATAGATCTTTGCTGAATCTGGTCAAATCTTATCTATGCAATAGACAGCAAGTACGTTTAATGTCATGGCCACAAGTCGAAATTATTCAAACAAACATCAAGTGTTCCACAGGTCTCTATTTTAGGTCCACTATTTTTTAACATTTTTATTAATGATATTGTGGCTAATATTAGCTCTAAGCATCTACTATACGCAGATGATCTGAAAATTTTCAGGCCTATCAAGTCCAATCATGATTGTTTTTTGCTGCAAGACGACCTAAGTAGAATTCAGTCTTGGTGTGAACATAACAAGTTAAGTTTGAACCTAACTAAATGTATTGTCATCTCATACTCTAAATCACGTAAACCTGTTCTTTTCGAGTACATGCTTACAAATAACGTTCTGTTAAGATCTACTGCTTTTAAAGAATTAGGAATCAATTTCGACACTAACTTAACTTTTGTGCCTCATATAAATACAACAGCTGCATCGGCCTTCA
Source organism: Cryptophagus acutangulus (assembly GCA_963556235.1). Classification (NCBI taxonomy): domain Eukaryota; kingdom Metazoa; phylum Arthropoda; class Insecta; order Coleoptera; family Cryptophagidae; genus Cryptophagus; species Cryptophagus acutangulus. The sequence goes on from OY744568.1 coordinate 6,015,903, forward strand.
AACGTCTTGGGTTTATTATACGTAACAGTTCCGACTTCTCAAATATTGAAATCCTTATATTATTGTACAGATCATTGGTTAGATCAGTTTTAGAATACGGTTCCTGCATTTGGTCCCCGATACACAAAGTTCACATTGTCTCTCTGGAAGCGGTTCAGCGCCGATTCTTAAATTTTTTGTATTTTCGCTCCTCTGGTGTTTATCCAGATAGAGCTATTCGTAATACCGAGCTTAGACAGCGTTTTGAGTTTCATAGTCTTGAAAGCCGTCGACAGTTTTATCTAGTCATACTTCTCTACAACACCGTCAACAATCTAGTCGACTGTCCTGAACTTATCGGCAGAATCACATTTCAGGGACCAAGGTTAGCTAGCAGATCTCACAATAGTTTCTATCATGCCATTCCCAAATCGAATCTACTTAAAGCATCTCCGATATTTCAAATGTACAATTACACATGTATGTACAATTTTTTATTGTAATAAGGCTGAAATGAAAAAATCTATTTTAAACTTTTAACTTATTATTGTAATTGTCATTATGTGTTGTCCTATTATAGTGTCGATTCTATAAGCAATCCGCTAATTTTTGGCGGGTGTTAAAATTTTAGAGGGTTGTTAAAGTTAATTTGTATTCTATACTACACGCTATTAGTTAAATTTTATTTTCTGCCGCTAAATCTACCCGGTAAATGGTACTCAACGAGTATCCTCCAAAATTTGGCTTTCAGTTTTAAACCAAATTTATTTGTAAACAACTTGAAAATGGCTTTTGATGGACTTGTGCATCTTTGGATTGTTGACCAGAATAAGAATAGAATACATATGTAAGTAATAAATAAGTTTTAATTATAATAAATTATATACATAACCACGAGTATATAGAAATCAATTAAGAAACATTCAGCGGACGCTAAGGGATAGAAGCAATCCATTTGAGCTTGGCAATCACCAATTTTTGAAATTATTTCGATTGGATAAACATACTTGTCGTACATTAATCGATTCATTAATACCTTTTATGGTGCAAAATGAAAGAAGAACCAAAGTACCCTCACATTTAAGAGTACTAATAGCCCTAAATTTTTTTAGTCAAGGAAGTTACCAGATAGGAATAGGACAGTGTTACTCTTTAGCTGTGAGTCAACCTGTTGTTAGCAGATCAATAGCTGAAGTATCAGATATATTGACTACTCATTTTTCAAATCGTTGGATAAAATTTCCCAATACTGACGAAGATAGAATTCAGGCTAAAAGAGGTTTTCAAGAATTAGTACCACAGTTTTAAGATGCTCTAGGCATAATTGATGGGACCCAGATTAGAATTGTTTCTCGACCAGGTGATCATCCCATTTATCCTGGAAGAGTTTACTATTGTAGAAAAGGGTTTTATAGTATTAACACTATCATAGCATGTGATGCCCAAAAAAGAATTTTATATATAAATGCAATGTACCCTGGTTCCGTTCATGATGCTGCTATTTGGATGTTGTCAGGACTAAAAAAGATTGATGGAGCAGCATTATGTACAGACTGGAGAAAGGCAATATTTAATTGGTGATAGTGGCTTTGGGTTGGAGCCGTGGATGATGATTCCGATTGCCCAAGCAGCACCAAACACACCAGAACAAAGATTTAATAGTACTCTGTCTGGATTAAGAGCCAGAATTGAACACGTAAATGGCATGCTTAAAGGAAGGTTTAGGTGTACATTGGGTCATAGAGCTCTACACTTTAATCCAATTCGTGCAGGAAAAATTATTTATAGCTGTGCTATTTTACATAATATATGTAGACAGTATAACGTACCTATGCCCAATGATGATAATGATATACCATTTCCACCAGCACCTGTAATTATTGATCCACCTATTGATAACAATATTAATCTCGATTGGTTCCACAGAGGAAATCAAATTAGGACAGAAATTGTTCGAACTCATTTTGTAAATTAGTTAATAAACAAACGAAATAATTCTAATAAATATTTATTAAAAAACTAAAACACATTTCTAATTAAACTCTAAATAACACAAAGTTAAAAAAATATATTCAATTAAATAACTAAGTATAATCGGACTCAAAACTCGAACTATATATATAAAAACAAAATAAACAATCTTATTTAAACAAAAAATACATATAAAAACATAAAATATTTAAAAACATGTAACTATGAAAAAAAAAATTGAAACTTTAATTTGAAAACTGCGGATTCCATTCTACACTTCTTACGGTCAGCCAAACGTTTAACTGCCTGTGCCAAATTATTGTTGGATTTAGCTAAAGTTTCTAAAAAAGCTGCATGGTCTTTAGCTATGGTTTCAGTTGAAGAAATAGTTTTTCTTTTCTATAATTAAAATTAATGCTGACGAATTAAAGTACTAATAATGATTAAGTTTTACCTTAGAAGTAGTTATTGGAGGTTTCTCATTAGTAGAAAACCCACTTGGTTTTGATGTAACCGATGCAGTCATGCTTCCATAATTTTTTTGAATAAAACCAGATGTTGATGGTTCATACATTTTGTCTGTAGCACTAGATTGATTAATAGGAATTTCCAATAAATTTATATCAAACTGCAAAACATCAGAATCCACTAAGTCATTTGTTAGAATCTAAAAATGGACAAAAATAATAACTTTGTTCTAATAGCCTTTATTCACTTTAAAATTAATTTAGAACTGAACATAGTTTGTGCAGAACAAACTTAACAACAATGTGACGACCCTTTCCGTGAAGGGGCTCTAGCGCTCCCCTTAGTTGTTAGAATGCTCGGGCGCCAGATTTTATAAAGTTGTCTCTGTTATTCACACACCAGCTAATTAGCTGCTGTGCAATTCTACGATCCAGTATATACGATACCGGGCCGAGTAGCTAGTGAAGGATAGCAGGGATTCTACTAGGAAACGCAATGCCAGTAGAATTGAATAAAACGAACAAGATAGTTTAAATCCCGTCCGGGCCGGTTTATTGGTCAGCTAAAACATAAAACAAGTTACTACCAAATCTATTAGTTTTTACACTTACACCCTAGAACCACTCGCCGGTAAAACCCAACGCAAACTCCGCGTGGGTAGTTCCTCCCCAGAACACCCTTCGGGCCCCCTGAAAACCCCTGTCGGAATTCTAACCTCAAAACCCACGTGTCGCACGTTTTGAGGAGAAAACTTCCAAACCCAAAACAACCAAAACCCACCAAATTAAGTGGTCAAACCCGCCTCACTGCCAGCACGCCTGACGCAGGTCCCCCTCCACACGGCAGTCGCGGGACAGGGTCCCGACGCGCCCACACCGGGAACAGAACGCAGGTCCCCCTCCACAACCTCGAACGACTCGCGGAACAGCGCGGAATGCGCATGTTTGCGAGCCGCGGCACGAGTCCGGAGACGTTCGCCTCCTCGGCAGCGGCAGAGCAGGCTCATTCCGGGCCTCCCGCACGCCGAGCACCGTTGTTGCCCCTCTGGCTGCAGGCTGGGACAGTCCCGGCGGTGGTGCCCGCAGACGCCGCACCTCCAGCAAGCCTCCGGGTTGACCTTGCCCACCGTTGACAAGATCGGCGGCGGGGGGGCGACTACTGCCACCGGTGTAGGCACTTCTGCCTCCTCGGGTTCGGCCTCGGTCTCCCCTTCGGAGGCCGTCCAATAGAGGACCAACGTGTCCTCGTCCGAACTTGACATCTAAATCAAAAACAATTAGTCTATCATACCACCAGTTCCCCAAACGTGCCCACATTCCCGTTACCTACAGATACACAATACCGTAACAACGTGACCCAAATACTTCACCGACCGCTGCCCAAACTTACACTTCTCGGGATTCAAACGTGAGTTTGCCGATCTCAACCGGTGAAACACCTCCGCTAAGTTACCCAAATGCTCGTCCAGAGTTTTACCCAACACGATGATGTCATCGAGGTACGCCAGTGCACGATGCTCCATCTCTGGACCCAAAATCCGATCTAGAAGACGTTGAAATGTAGCGGGCGCCGAATGCAACCCAAACGGCATATTGCGGAACTGGAATAGGCCGCGTCCCGGTACGGTGAACGCTGTGATGGGCTTGCTGGCATGGGCTAATGGGATCTGCCAGTAGCCCTGTTTCAGGTCCAGGCTGGATATGTACCTGGCCCCCCGGAGCTTATCCAAAATCGCCTGAATATAAGGTAATGGGTACGCATCCTTCTGGGTCACCTCATTGACCTTCCTAAAATCAATGCAAAACCGGGGCTTACCATCTTTCTTCTTAACGATGACCACCGGCGAACTCCACGGACTTTTGGACGGTTCATTCACACCCTGTCGCAGCATTTCGTCGACTTCCTCGTCGATCACGGTTTGCATACGGGGATTCTGCGGACGGTACCTCTGTTTGATCGGCGCAGTGTTGACCAGTCGAATCGCGTGAGTCACCAACTGTGTCGTCCCGGCCACTCTCTCGAATTGGGGCAATTCGTCCCGGAGGAAACGCTCCAAAAATCCCTGTTCCTCACCGGTGAGCGCGTCCGCTTGAGGAGCCATGTCCATGATGGCGGTAGACGTAGCTGGTAGAAGGAGTAAGGGTAAGTCGACCTCCAACTTCCGGCAAAGTAGTTGTGGATGCACCGCGATGAAGTCCATCCCAAAAATGATATCGTTGGCCAGATCCGGTAACAGCCGAAACGTCTGTTGGCACTCCCTAGCACCAACCACCAGCTTCACGTCATACATCCCTTGTGCAACGATGACGTTTCCATTGGCCAAACGGACCGAATGGCCCACGGGCTGCATCACCAAGCTGGGACACCAATGTACCACCGTGGTGCTGACGTATGAAAACACAGACCCCGTGTCGAGTAGGGCCAAGAATTCTTGGCCTTCAACGTGCGTTTGCACAAATAACCGGGGGTCTGGGTGCATGGCGGCTGATGACGGGCAATACACCGGGAACGGTTCGATTGGCCCTGTCGAATCGTTCCCTATTGGTTTCCCGACCGGCATCCGCAATTGCGGGCCGATACCCCTTCCCGACCACACCGGCCACAAATCAGTTTCCGGGGGCTGCGGCATTCCGATTGCATATGTCCACTTTCCCCTCACCGCCAACATGTCAGTGTAGTCTGGAACGCGACCCTTCGCGCACTATTCCCGGAATTTCCTTCCAAACGCGAAGGAGACGTACTGCGCGGGGTGGGGGAGCCAGTACGGACGGTGGGTACGTACGAGCTTGTGCTGGGCTGCGGCAAACCTTCGAATTGGCGTACCATCGCCGACAGCTCCGCTATGGTGTGAAAATCCTGAGGCCGGATATAAGCCTGGTATTCCGGGCGTGAATTTCGGTGCAGCCAGTAGAGTTGCCGTTCCTTACTCATGGCCCCATGTCGTCGCATTAACGTTTGCACGGCGATGATGTAGTCGGCCCCCGATTCTCCATACTGCTGGACTCGACTGGTGATTTCCATTTCGAGTCGAATCTCGTAGTGGCTTCCCAAGAATGGTTGCCGGAAAGCTTCCTGGAACTCGGGCCACGTTTGCCACTCTTCCACGTTATTGCGGTACCACAATAACGCCGTCCCATCCAGCAACTCCGTCATAACCGGGATCAGCTGAGTTGGGTCGGCGTACCCGTCAAGTCGACATATGTCGCTCAGACGTTCCAGGAACGCGGCGGGGTCAGACTTCCCATCAAACCGCACCGCCCATTGGCGGACCACCTGGGAAGTCAACCGCTTGCCCCCACTCAGGTTAACAGGCCTCGGGCCCTCTGTCGACCCAGTTGGGGTCTCCTCCTCCACTGTCCGCGCCCCCAAGTTATCGGCAGGCGTCTCTTTGACGGGACCTGGCCACACTGGCGCCAGCGTCCGGAGTGGAACTGCAGGGCTTACAATCCCATCTAGCAAGTACACGCTGATCCGGCGTTTCAGCTCCTCCACGGTCCCTTGCGCGTTCAGCTGAAATTTCAGCGCTCCCGCCACCAACGCCGGCTTCTGCAACCCGTACAACCACTGAATGGTATCGCCCATAGTGGTGGCCACAGTAGTTGGAACCTGCAGGATTGGCGTGGAGTTGCGTTTTTTCCCCATAATCAGCGGCCCAACCACACATGGCTCGCAACACGTCGTCGTCTGTCACCCCTTTCCACCGGCTTCTAAAAAAAACTTATTAACGCAGAGAGGACACCAAAACTTCAACAATTTGGGCCCCCCAAATGGACAAGTCCGGCCCTGTCGAAATTTTGTGGGCCCACTAAATGGGCAAGTCCGACCCTGTAACAGTTTGGGGCCCCACTACGACAATCCAGCCGCAGTAGCCTTCCAACGCCACACTACACGGCCGCAATTACCCCACAACCCAACAAAAGACACCCACTGACACAACAAACCTCGTTTCACACTGCACTATTCGTGCACTTCCTAGTTAGCTAAATAAGTCCCTGCTCGGGCGCCAATTTGTGACGACCCTTTCCGTGAAGGGGCTCTAGCGCTCCCCTTAGTTGATAGAATGCTCGGGCGCCAGATTTTATACAGTTGTCTCTGTTATTCACACACCAGCTATTTAGCCGCTGTGCAATTCTACGATCCAGTATCCACGATACCGGGCCGAGTAGCTACTGAAGGATAGCAGGGATTCTACTAGGAAACGCAATGCCAGGAGAATTGAATAAAACGAACAACATAGTTTAAATCCCGTCCGGGCCGGTTTATTGGTCAGCTAAAACATAAAACAAGTTACTACCAAATCTATTAGTTTTTACACTTACACCCTAGAACCACTCGCCGGTAAAACCCAACGCAAACTCCGCGTGGGTAGTTCCTCCCCAGAACACACTTCGGGCCCCCTGAAAACCCCTGTCGGAATTCTAACCTCAAAACCCACGTGTCGCACGTTTTGAGGAGAAAACTCCCAAACCCAAAACAACCAAAACCCACCAAATTAACCCGTCTATATAACCCGTAAATACCTTTCCCAAAATTACTCCTCGCTTCTCACAATTCGCTTTTTACACGAAAAACTCACCACCTCGGTATCTCACTCGCCAGTTCAACACCGTCTGAGCGCTCCCAGCCCCTCTCGCTGGCGCCCGTTCGCCAGCGACCCGTTCGACCCCCCACTCTGTCGCTGAAGGCTCCCAATGAAGCCTAACTTCATTACACCCCCCCTCTTTAGAGTAACACTCCCACGGAGTTTGCGGGACCACCGAATAGAAAACGTCGATGCCTACGTACCAGTTCCAACGAAGCGGTGGGCATCGGCAGTCGCGGGACAGGGTCCCGACGCGCTCACACCGGGAACAGAACGCCCTGAAAGGGTTCGGGCAGTCCCGGCGCAAGTGGTCAAACCCGCCGCACTGCCAGCACGCCTGACGCAGGTCCCCCTCCACACGGCAGTCGCGGGACAGGGTCCCGACGCGCCCACACCGGGAACAGAACGCCCTGAAAGGGTTCGGGCAGTCCCGGCGCAAGTGGTCAAACCCGCCGCACTGCCAGCACGCCTGACGCAGGTCCCCCTCCACAACCTCGAACGACTCGCGGAACAGCGCGGAATGCGCATGTTCGCGAGCCGCGGCACGAGTCCGGAGACGTTCGCCCCCTCGGCAGCGGCAGAGCAGGCTCATTCCGGGCCTCCCGCACGCCGAGCACCGTTGTTGCCCCTCTGGCTGCGGGCTGAGACAGTCCCGGCGGTGGTGCCCGTAGACGCCGCACCTCCAGCAAGCCTCCGGGTCGACCTTGCCCACCGTCGACAAGAGTGGGGGGGGGGGGCGACTACTGCCATAGGTGTAGGGACTTCTGCCTCCTCGGGTTCGGCCTCGGTCTCCCCTTCGGAGGCCGTCCAATAGAGGACCAACGTGTCCTCGTCCGAACTTGACATCTAAAACAAAAACAATTAGTCTATCATACCACCAGTTCCCCAAACGTGCCCACATTCCCGTTACCTACAGATACACAAACACATAGACACCGATACGACCACAATACCACACAAAGACACTTTAATCCCCCAATACGTCACCCTGATGCGCTGGTTTAAGGTCCTTCACATGCACCCGTGGATATCGTTTACCCGTCGCATCCCGTAAATCGTAAACCACCGGAGAGCGCACCCGAGTGATGGTGTAAGGACCAGAATACTTTGGGGCTAGCTTGGCGGCAAAGCCACCGGCCGCCGACGACAAATGATGGTCCACCTTCATAACCCTATCCCCCAAATGGCATTTCCAGTCGCGTCGCCGAAGATTATAATAGCGACTCTGGGAATCAAAAGCTCGACCTAATTTTAGTCGCACTAGCTCATACGTCTCCCGAAGTTTTCCCAACCGGCTTAGGTGCGCAGGCTCATCTCCCGAACCCTCGCTCCCCAGGGCGGCATCTCCACGTTCCACCGCGCTAGGTAGTTGTAGCTCCCGGCCAAAATTCAACATTGCCGGAGTGAAACCCGTGGATTCATGCTTGGAACTATTCAATGCCAGCATGAAGTCCGGTAAGTGCACGTCCCACCGTTGATGGTCGCCATCGCAAAACTGCGCGATCATCGTTTTCAATGTCCGATTGGCTCGTTCAACGGGGTTTGCCTGCGGGGTGTATGGTGGCGTGAAGCGGTGTTGGCCCCCAGATGACTTGACCATCTCCTTAAACAGTCGACTTGTAAACTGAGCCCCATTTTCGCTCAACACAGTTCTCGGACAACCAAACCGGCAGATGACCTCCTCAAACAGCGCCTGAGTAACGTTCCTAGCGGTGGCAGTTCTAAGGGCACGAAACTGAACCCATTTCGTGAACCTATCTTGGAAGATCACAATAAATCGATTGCCTTTAGCCGATTTAGACAGCGGGCCAATCAGATCCGTACTAACGGTGTCCCATGGTTCCGAACAAACCGACGGCTGCATTTTCCCCGGGGTCTGCTGTTGACTAGGTTTGTAGCGCTGACACACCAAACAATGTCGGACATATTTAGTAATGTCCCGAAATATCCCCGGCCAATAATACTTGTCGGTAACTCGCGCAATAGTCTTCGCGACCCCCAGATGACCGGCGGTAGGTGCATCGTGATTTTCAATAAGCAGTTGACGACGCCTGTCACTTGGAACACACAGTTTCCATGGATCGGCCAGCTCGACTTCACGCAAGTCTTTTGCCTCCCAAAAGTGACGGTACAACCTTCCCTCTCGAACACAGAAATCCGGGAAAGCTTCCGGTCTCGTCTGCACCTCCGACAACTTGCCCAAATACCACGCACAAGTGGACTCTGGCTTCGGGCCCAATTCGGCACAGTCACCCTCCGGACGGCGGATTGGCAATGGGTCCCTAGACAGCGCGTCGGCTAATCGATTCAGTACGCCTTTACGATACTGAATCTCAAAGTCAAATTGTTGGAGAAAAATGCTCCAACGAGCCAGCCGCCCCGCTGGACTCTTAATCGAGTGTAGCCAGCGCAGCGACTGGTGATCGGTTAACACCGTAAACCGGTATCCCTCCAAGTAAGGCCGCATCTTCTCGATCCCCCATACAATAGCCATACACTCCTTTTCGGTGACAGAGTAATTGCGCTCTGGGGTGGACAACGTCCGGCTAGCATAGGCAACTACATGGTTCGCTCCGTCGATCGTCTGTGTCAGGGCCACGCCCAGGCCATGATCGGAAGCATCGGTCTGAAGGACAAAAGGCACTGAAAAATTAGGATAAATTAGTACGGGCGCCTGAGTCAAACACTGCTTCAACCGGACGAACGCAGTATCCTGTGCGTCGGTCCACTGCCATCGTTGACTCTTCTTGAGTAGTAAGTTTAGTGGCGCCACTATGGTGGAAAACTCTGGTATAAATCGCCGATACTAGGAGACTACGCCCAAAAATCGCCGCAAACTTTTCAGATGGTGTGGTGCCGGAATCTCGAGGATGGCGGCGACCTTGTCAGGATCGGTGTGGATTCCCGCCTCCGTAACAACGTGACCCAAATACTTCACCGACCGCTGCCCAAACTTATACTTCTCGGGATTCAGACGTAAGTTTGCCGATCTCAACCGGCGAAACACCTCCGCTAAGTTTCCCAAATGCTCGTCCAGAGTTTTACCCAACACGATGATGTCATCGAGGTACGCCAGTGCACGATGCTCCATCTCTGGACCCAAAATCCGATCTAGAAAACGTTGAAATGTAGCGGGCGCCGAATACAACCCAAACGGCGGAACTGGAATAGGCCGCGTCCCGGTACGGTGAACGCTGTGATGGGCTTGCTGGCATGGGCTAATGGGATCTGCCAGTAGCCCTGTTTCAGGTCCAGGCTGAATATGTACCTGGCCCCCCGGAGCTTATCCAAAATCGCCTGAATATAAGGTAATGGGTACGCATCCTTCTGGGTCACCTCATTGACCTTCCTAAAATCAATGCAAAACCGGGGCTTACCATCTTTCTTCTTAACGATGACCACCGGCGAACTCCACGGACTTTTGGACGGTTCAATCACACCCTGTCGCAGCATTTCGTCGACTTCCTCGTCGATCACGGCTTGCATACGGGGATTCTGCGGACGGTACCTCTGTTTGATCGGCGCAGTGTTGACCAGTCGAATCGCGTGAGTCACCAACTGTGTCGTCCCGGCCACTCTCTCGAATTGGGGCAATTCGTCCCGGAGGAAACGCTCCAAAAATCTCTGTTCCTCACCGGTGAGCGCGTCCGCTTGAGGAGCCATGTCCATGATGGCGGGAGACGTAGCTGGTAGAGGGAGTAAGGGTAAGTCGACCCCCAACTTCAGGCAAAGTAGTTGTGGATGCACCGCGATGAAGTCCATCCCAAAAATGATATCGTTGGCCAGATCCGGTAACAGCCGAAACGTCTGTTGGCACGTATCCTCTAAAATTTGGCTTTCAGTTTTAAACCAAATTTATTTGTAAACAACTTGAAAATGGCTTTTGATGGACTTGTGCATCTTTGGATTGTTGACCAGAATAAGAATAGAATACATATGTAAGTAATAAATAAGTTTTAATTATAATAAATTATATACATAACCACGAGTATATAGAAATCAAATAAGAAACATTCAGCGGACGCTAAGGGATAGAAGCAATCCATTTGAGCTTAGCAATCACCAATTTTTGAAATTATTTCAATTGGATAAACATACTTGTCGTACATTAATCGATTTATTAATACCTTTTATGGTGCAAAATGAAAGAAGAACCAAAGTTCCCTCACATTTAAGAGTACTAAATAAATAAATAAATAAATAAATAAATAAATAAATAAATAAATAAATAAATAAATAAATAAATAAATAAATAAATAAATAAATAAATAAATAAATAAATAAATAAATAAATAAATAAATAAATAAATAAATAAATAAATAAATAAATAAATAAATAAATAAATAAATAAATAAATAAATAAATAAATAAATAAATAAATAAATAAATAAATAAATAAATAAATAAATAAATAAATAAATAAATAAATAAATAAATAAATAAATAAATAAATAAATAAATAAATAAATAAATAAATAAATAAATAAATAAATAAATAAATAAATAAATAAATAAATAAATAAATAAATAAATAAATAAATAAATAAATAAATAAATAAATAAATAAATAAATAAATAAATAAATAAATAAATAAATAAATAAATAAATAAATAAATAAATAAATAAATAAATAAATAAATAAATAAATAAATAAATAAATAAATAAATAAATAAATAAATAAATAAATAAATAAATAAATAAATAAATAAATAAATAAATAAATAAATAAATAAATAAATAAATAAATAAATAAATAAATAAATAAATAAATAAATAAATAAATAAATAAATAAATAAATAAATAAATAAATAAATAAATAAATAAATAAATAAATAAATAAATAAATAAATAAATAAATAAATAAATAAATAAATAAATAAATAAATAAATAAATAAATAAATAAATAAATAAATAAATAAATAAATAAATAAATAAATAAATAAATAAATAAATAAATAAATAAATAAATAAATAAATAAATAAATAAATAAATAAATAAATAAATAAATAAATAAATAAATAAATAAATAAATAAATAAATAAATAAATAAATAAATAAATAAATAAATAAATAAATAAATAAATAAATAAATAAATAAATAAATAAATAAATAAATAAATAAATAAATAAATAAATAAATAAATAAATAAATAAATAAATAAATAAATAAATAAATAAATAAATAAATAAATAAATAAATAAATAAATAAATAAATAAATAAATAAATAAATAAATAAATAAATAAATAAATAAATAAATAAATAAATAAATAAATAAATAAATAAATAAATAAATAAATAAATAAATAAATAAATAAATAAATAAATAAATAAATAAATAAATAAATAAATAAATAAATAAATAAATAAATAAATAAATAAATAAATAAATAAATAAATAAATAAATAAATAAATAAATAAATAAATAAATAAATAAATAAATAAATAAATAAATAAATAAATAAATAAATAAATAAATAAATAAATAAATAAATAAATAAATAAATAAATAAATAAATAAATAAATAAATAAATAAATAAATAAATAAATAAATAAATAAATAAATAAATAAATAAATAAATAAATAAATAAATAAATAAATAAATAAATAAATAAATAAATAAATAAATAAATAAATAAATAAATAAATAAATAAATAAATAAATAAATAAATAAATAAATAAATAAATAAATAAATAAATAAATAAATAAATAAATAAATAAATAAATAAATAAATAAATAAATAAATAAATAAATAAATAAATAAATAAATAAATAAATAAATAAATAAATAAATAAATAAATAAATAAATAAATAAATAAATAAATAAATAAATAAATAAATAAATAAATAAATAAATAAATAAATAAATAAATAAATAAATAAATAAATAAATAAATAAATAAATAAATAAATAAATAAATAAATAAATAAATAAATAAATAAATAAATAAATAAATAAATAAATAAATAAATAAATAAATAAATAAATAAATAAATAAATAAATAAATAAATAAATAAATAAATAAATAAATAAATAAATAAATAAATAAATAAATAAATAAATAAATAAATAAATAAATAAATAAATAAATAAATAAATAAATAAATAAATAAATAAATAAATAAATAAATAAATAAATAAATAAATAAATAAATAAATAAATAAATAAATAAATAAATAAATAAATAAATAAATAAATAAATAAATAAATAAATAAATAAATAAATAATATTTTAATAATTTAAACGAGAACTTATCAAGCATTAATAATCTGATTAAAGCCCGAGAGCTTTATATTATACAATTTATACGCTTTAGTTAAGCAAAATTTTTCAAAATGTCGTCAAATACTCGTTTTGTTCTTAAGCGTATTAATTGGCGCTTCTTGGTTGACCAATTCGTCGATTTTGTTCTCATTTATTTCGCCAAATCTATCCATTTTCTCGTTTTCAATTGCTTTTGCAGTAAAATTATAACATGTAAAACTGTCAAAATTAAATTCGCGTCGCTTACTTCAAATTTTAAAATGTCACGTGATCGTGATTAAAGCCCGAGAGCTTTAGCTCGAGGGCTTTAATCTTTGATTATTAATGTTTGATAAGTTCGAGTTAAATTATTTAAAAATGCAAGATTTGAGATAAATTATAAAAAAACATAGCCGATATTGTAAAGGTCGAGGGGTATTTAGAAAGATTATTTATTGAATGAAAATTTTGATCGCTTCTCAATTGCTTTTCAATTGCTTTTGCAGTAAAATTATAACATGTATGAAACTTGTAGATTGCGATGGATGGTGGTTTGAGTGTCTTCTTGTAATAATGTGGACTGTATAATTTTGACTTATTTATTTCTTTCTCTGATGCACAAAGGAATGTAAATTACAATTTCGATTGCTTACTACGCTCAGCTCGGCTGCTTAGTCGCAAGTGCTGCCTCTCCGCTCGATCTGCGCACGCAAAGCCCTACTACCGTAGTGGACAGGGTGATACACATAAATCTACCTATGCCTATACAGGGTGATACATGTACAACATACATACATAACAATATTAGAGCTGAACATGGCCCCGCCTTGGAAGACCATAGGGTCTTACAAATTCAAAAACAAACTTACAGCAATAAACATATAGAAATAAACAAAACCTAAGCGAATAAATGAAGTAATAACTTTACAGATTTAGTCACTAGGTACGCACACTAAAATCGCTCACGAGCACACAATTGCTCTTACTGTCACTTTCACCATCTGGTAGCGGAAAAAGCTTTACGCAAGGTCTCTTACATATCCCAGTTCTGGTTTTCACAGTCGCAACTCGGTGGATACCGTCTCGTCCAGCGTGAAGATCGATGATGCAAGCAATTGGCCATTGAAAAGGTGGGGAATGATCGTCCTTGATTAAGACTATTTGTCCGGGAAGCAGAGAACGCTCCTGCGATTTCCATTTGGGCCTTGCTTGTAAACTGGTCAGATATTCAAAAACCCAACGTTTCCAAAAGTGCTGAGTCAGCTGCTGCAGGCGTTGAAAGTGAGAGAGTCTCGACTCTCTAACTTCGGTTAGGTCGTCATCTGGAGCTGATGTTAGCCTTCGTCCAATTAGGAAATGTGAAGGGGTAAGCGCTTCAAGGTCATTAGGGTCATTGGAAAGAGGAGTTAGCGGTCTGGAATTCAGTATCGCCTCAACCTGACAACCGACAGTGACAAGCTCTTCAAAGGTGAGGGATGCGTTTCCCAATATGCGCTTTAAGTGGAATTTCGCCCGTTTAACGCCCGCTTCCCAGAGCCCCCCGAAGTGGTTGGTGAACGTGTTGGTATAAATCGCCACGAAATTCCCTCCAAGGCCATAGGCTCCACGATTCTACTGCTGTCTGACTCGAGTTCCCGCACAATACGCCCGAGCTCATTGTTTGCTCCCAAAAAATTAGTGCCGTTATCTGAGAATACTCGACTTGGTTTTCCCCTACGCGAGATGAATCGTCTAAGAGCCGCAATAAACGCTTCAGTGGTCAGTGAGGAAACTATTTCCAAATGAATTGCCTTTGTTGAAAAACAAATAAATAGTGAGATATAGCATTTGGAGGTCTTAGAACCGCGACCCTTATGATTTTTGATTACAAACGGCCCTGCATAGTCAACTCCAGTGGTTTGAAAGGGATAGGATGGTCTCACACGATCACCGGGTAACGATCCCATGAATGGCTTCGAATTTGATGGATTAGCACGGAAGCAAGTGACACAGTTGTGGACAATTTTTCTAGCTACATTTTTCCCGCGAATTATCCAAAATTTCTCGCGCACGGAAAACAATAATTGCTGGGAATCCGCATGTGCTAATCGCGAATGCTCAAATCGAAATATCAAAACAGTAATCCAATGACTTGTTGGTAATAAGATTTGATGCTTCGTTGTGTAATCCAATTCCGAATTTTGTAGCCGCCCTCCCACTCGTAATACGCCACTCTCATCTAGGAAAGGTGACAATGACAGTAATTTTGACCGCCTACACAACGCTCGCCTTTCTTTTAACGCTTCAATTTCGCTTGAAAACGCCTCGGCCTGAACAATTTTTATGATTACCTTGAATGACTCTTTTAGTTCTTCACTACTTAAAACTCCAACCCGCTTATTCCTAGGATTTCGGCAGTTATATGCAAACCTAAAAATATATGATACCGCTCCTTTCAGTCTAGACATATTGGAAAATCGTTCGAAATTTATAGGATTAAACCTGGTCTGTGTAGCGCAAACCTTTAATTTAATTTCCGGTAGACTATCTTCCGTTATACGGGTACTTTGGGGCCACAATTGCGCCTCCTTGGCCAGCCATGCCGGTCCGTGCCACCATAGATTATCATTAACAATGTGACTAGGAGAAACTCCCCGCGAAATTAGATCGGCCGGATTGTCACTAGATGCGACGTGATGCCATTGGGCAACGCCTACTAAGTCAATGATTTGGGCAACGCGATTAGCCGGAAATATTTTTAACGTGTTGACCGGTCTATTTAGCCAACCTAAAACGATCGTAGAGTCCGTCCACAAATGCATCTCGTCCATATCTAAACGCAACGAATCTAATGCCTTGCGCACTAACTTCGCCAATACGAGAGCGGCACATAGCTCTAATCGCGGAATCGTAAGCGTTTTCAAAGGCGCTACCTTAGCCTTTGAACATAAGAGATGAATATATACTGACCCTTTCTCATCCACAGAACGGATAAAAACGCAAGCGCCATATGCCTTTTCGGAAGCATCGGCAAATCCGTGTATTTGAATGTTGCGCGAGTTAATGCAAATCACGCGTCTCGGAATCTTTAACAGGTTGAGTTGATCCAGTTCGTTCTGAAATTGGACCCAATTATTTTCTAAATCTCGCGGAACTTTACTATTCCAATCTAAACGCGCCTGCCACAACGTTTGCAACATAATTTTTGCACTAACGATGCATGCCCCTAACAGACCGAGGGGATCAAAAATTCGGCTGATGGCCGACAAGATAGTTCTCTTGGTTGCAACTACCGGAGCACCCATATTAATTTTATACAGTATCACTTATTGTGGACCAATATAAACCTAGCGTCTTGGTTTGGTCAAAGCTTGCGATCTCTATTACCGGTTCGCTGCTTCTCATAAGATTCAATTGAGATAAGGCCTTTGGATCGCTTGATGTCCACTTACGAAGTGGAAAACACCCTTTCAACAAAATCGTATTTATTCTATCGCATAATGAGGCGGCCTCGGCAGCGTCTTCGGCCCCCGTTAACAGATCGTCAACATAAAAGTCTTCACTAATTATTCGTGCCGCAATTGGGTCTGATTCATTGTGCTCTATTGACAATTGCTTCAGGCACCTGGTTGATAAGAACGAGGCCGAAGCCGTGCCATACGTTAGCGTATTTAATTGATATACTTTAATCGAATCTGAAGGATTACTCCGCCATAAAATCTGGTGAAAAGCCCTATCCTCTTCTCTAACTGTTACCTGACGATACATTTTTTCAACGTCCGCCGATATCGCAACTGCCCGCTGCCGAAACCGCAACAATATACTTAGCAAATCACTTTGTATCACAGGACCCACGCATTCCAGGTTATTCCTCGAGTAATTAGAGCCTGTAACAAATGAAGCATCGAAAACTACGCGCAATTTAGCGGTAGAACTCTGCTCATTTATGACACCGTGATGCGGTATAAAATAGTGGGGATTCGAGGTGACTGGATTGCTAAGTAAGGTCATATGACCTAAAGCTTCGTACTCGGCCAAAAACGCATGATACATCTCGCCCATCTGGGGGTTCGCCGATAACCTTTTTTCCAGTGATAAAAATCTTTTCAACGCGCCATCTTTCGAAACCCCTAATAATTGCGTTGGTTTACTAAATGTTATAGCCACAACAAATCGTCCGTCACTCTCGCGCGTGCAGCTTTTAAGAAAATGCGTTTCACAAAATTTTTCCTCTTGTGAACGAGGTGTACCAGCAAAATTATTTTATATTTCCCAAAACCTTTCTAATTGATTATGGATTTCTCGATATTCATTAAAATTGCATCCTACGGACTGTGTTAACGAATTTGCTTGCGGAACAATTGAACCAGATATAACCCAACCCAATTCGGTATTTTGCGCAATCGGTCTTCGATCGCCTAAATTAATTTGACCAAGCTTTAAAAGTTTCCAAAAAATACCCGCGCCTAATAGCAATTCTACCCTTTGTGGTTGAGCAAAGAAGGGGTCTGCCAACTTAATATTTTTGGGAACATTCCATGAGGTCGTATTTATTTGAAATTGGGGTAACGTCCCACTAATTTCAGGAATAACTAAACATTCAATGGTCGCCTGGAATCTTGT
Source organism: Cryptophagus acutangulus (assembly GCA_963556235.1). Taxonomy (NCBI): domain Eukaryota; kingdom Metazoa; phylum Arthropoda; class Insecta; order Coleoptera; family Cryptophagidae; genus Cryptophagus; species Cryptophagus acutangulus. The sequence continues at coordinate 6,033,765 of OY744568.1, forward strand.
ACATCGCGATTTAAACTTGATTCTACATTTTCCCTTAATCTGGGTAGTGCAATTATTGACCCCGCTTACGCTGATTTGTATGGGTTCAATGTTCAATCCGAATCGCTTAACGGTTTCCGCAAGAATAAAATTGCTTTGGGACCCCGAATCTAAAAGAACACGGCACGCCTTTGCCTGGTTGGATGCATCGCGAATATCTATTAGTGCGGTGGATAATAACGCATAATTTGATATGTTTGCGTTGTGCAATGTTACGGTGCCATTACTGGTTTCGCTCTCCCCGCTTCTTCTATCGTCGCGCTTGCCCAAATGCAACATAGAGTTATGCTTGTGTTTGCACTTTCTGCACCCGGCCGTCGCGCAATCTTTCGTCGAATGCCCCGGTCTCAGACAATTTAAACAAAGTTTTAATCTTTTCGATTCGGACAATCTTTCGTTTGCATTTTTAGAGAGAAACTCTGGGCAAACATAAATAGTGTGCGGCCCTTGACAATAATAACATTCTAAACTTGTTGTAGCAAACGATCTAGTACTCCTAGAATCCTTAAGTTGCTTCTTGTTTTCCGCTTTATTTATACCGAGGGTTTCTAACATTTCAGACTTTGTTCGCAAAAATGTCTTGAGTTCGCTTAACGTGGGAACGTCGCCACTACATTTTTCTGACTCCCATTCGCGCGCCGTGACAGTGTCAAACTTGCTGCTTACAATATATATAATCAAAGTATCCCACGCGTCCACGGGTTGTCCGAGGCTCTGAAGCGATCGCAAATGTTGGTTGACTTTGTCGATTATCTCACGCAATTGCAATCGTGGAGCCTCTACCGCCCTCCACACTGTCTACCCCGCGTGGTTCTTGTATACTCGCTTGTTCCATTAATTGTTTTGGTATCGCGATGTTGGCAAAATATGATTTTTCGAAGTTTTCTAGCTCGGTATCCCCCTCGTCGTTTTCATCAACAATATTTAAATGCAAATCGTCTAATAGTGGAGTAACCGCCTGTAATCGCGCTTCGACTTCTAAGAAATCTATTCGATTCATGCTAGCACCTTCTACCGCTAACGATTCGACCTTCGAGGTTATGAATTTACTAAATTCCGTTAAAAGTCTTTTCGCTACACCCCGCGCGCGCTTATCCCTCGTTAATTCCGTCATTTCGAAGAGCTTGTCACGTAGCCGCCTGTGTGGTCGCGATACCACAAAATATGATGGGATTTGGATTATGGATTAGCGCTTACCTAGTTCTTGTGGCCTTTCAATCACTTTCGGCTGCAATTCCTTTGTTACACGACCGCCATTTTGTACGCCGTTCAATTAATCGACCAATTTTACCATCGAATCCGGCTCGAAGGACCATGAAACTTGTAGATTGCGATGGATGGTGGTTTGAGTGTCTTCTTGTAATAATGTGGACTGTATAATTTTGACTTATTTATTTCTTTCTCTGATGCACAAAGGAATGTAAATTACAATTTCGATTGCTTACTACGCTCAGCTCGGCTGCTTAGTCGCAAGTGCTGCCTCTCCGCTCGATCTGCGCACGCAAAGCCCTACTACCGTAGTGGACAGGGTGATACACATAAATCTACCTATGCCTATACAGGGTGATACATGTACAACATACATACATAACAATATTAGAGCTGAACAATGTAAAACTGTCAAAATTAAATTTGCGTCGCCTACTTCCAATTTAAAAATGTCACGTGATCGGATATTGCTACCTATTAAAATAGTCGCTGATATTCCAGCTAACGCATACCTCATCTCGCAGTAAACACACATGAAATAAATAATCACTAGAATTTAATTCTCCGATTTCATAATAATCGATAATATCACTCACAAGGATAATGCTAAAATATTGTTTTTGCAATTTTCGATTAAAATGACATCTTTTTAGTTGAAATTTTTGATGTTGACGGCCTTCTTTTTTTATTGTTCTAAAAAAGCGTGAAAAAAAAGACTTTTCTCTTTTTCTACTTTTTTTCATTATTTTAAAAATTGCTCAAAACGTGGCAAAATGTTATAAAACAGCATTGATTCATTTATTTGGAGATTTCATTTGGAGATTAAATTTGTTGTTCACCAAACTTTGCAGAAGTAGATTATGATTTTTCAAAATATCCATTGTGAGCTGTTGATTGTTAATCAGGATATCTTTCAGCTTCAACATTTCCTGATACTGCAGCATGCTAGTTGAGTTTTCTGAATCTATTGCAGATCCAAATGAGGCGTCAAGGTCAGCATCTGAGATAGCGAAGTCGTGGCCACAGCAATTAATTAAGCCATTATCGATCACTTCCACTGATTTAGACTTTTTCGCACAGCTTGGATGCATCAATACACTACATTTTATGCACCTTAGACCACTAATAGCATTTTTGCATCTTTTGCAATGTTTATTCAGAACGCTTGCCAGATCAGCCGTTGCAAGTGGCGGCGCCATATTGATTAGTAATAAACATACTAGTAATAAACATAACCTCAAAAGTGCCATGCAATGAATGTAAACGAAATAGTGAGACAGATTCAATTTTGTGATTCTTCTTTCTTATGATCTTTCTTCTTTATATTGTTACGTTGACATTTACATGAAATTTGACACATATCGTTCTTCATCGGAGAATTGTAAAATTGTATCACTCGCAGTAATTCGTTCAGATTCATTGAATTGCATTTTTTGCGAATCAATTTCAAAACTTTTGAGGTTATGATTATCAATTCACTTTCGCGTTTTCTTTAATAGGGTCACTCAATTAAAGGGTAACGCCATCAGTGATTTCTCTCTATCTATTTTAACAAATGTGCAAAAGAGATAGCTTTATTATTATGTATGTGTGAGAGTGACATACTGTTTTTAAATACTTTTTTTAATTAGCAGAGTTGGCGAATACAACTGACGTTCAGAAATTAATTTTGAAGTTATAATTAATTTATTAAATTGATTTAATTCAATAACCTTGTGGTACACAACATAACCGTGCATGGTGTCTGTAATTTATGCACCCAGATACGCAGCATTTGCTTCTACCAGTCACCTTAACTTTCACTTTTGTATAATGTAAATATGATTATTCAAATAGTTTAATTGACATTTGACGTCAGGTTGCTAGACAAATACAGAGTTGTTAACAAATAGAGAGAGAGCTTCCTCCTAAAAGTTACCAATGGCGTTACCTCTTAATCAAGCTCTTAATGCAGTGACCCTATTCTTTAATCTACCTGCCTGCACTCTGACGGCGTTTGCATAACTAAAACTAAACTATAACTCAATTACACTTTTAGTGAAAATGTGTGGCAACGAGAACAAACCTATTAACAATTTTTTCAGCAAGGTCGCAATTAATTTCTGCCACTTGGTCTCCCATTTTAAATAACAGAATTGAACTTGCCTTTATTTAAAAAATAAACAAATAATAACATAACCTATACTGTCAAATATTTGACATTTACACTTATTTACCGTACAGTACTCTCCGTTAAAACAGTGTAATAACTTTTTTCTAATACTATTTTAGAATAATAACATTCTTGAACTAATTTTAATTTGAGAATGTACTCATTCTGCAACAAGTGCGAGAATATTCATTCTTACACAAGTGATAGAATGACCACATGTGGCGCCATCTCATGGAAGTTGACGCAACATTAAGCTAATGTATTATGATTAATGAATTATTCATTTAACTTATTAATTGTTGATATTAGTAATATTATAAGTCAATTAACTAAATCATTCATATTTAGAACATTCTTTATGACATTTTATAACTAATTTTGTTTATTAATACATATATTATAGCAGCGACATCTGTGAACTAATTGCCTAAAAGCGATAGGTACTAGACAGCGACTCAAACTGACATATTTTAATTGACGATAGTATTAGAAAAAGTATAGTCTGAAACTCGTCGGAATGAATATTCAGCCCTCGTGAAAACCGTCAAACTCGCCTTCGGCTCGTGTGACAAATTTTCACTCGGGCTGAATATTCTCATTCCGCACTCGTTGCAGAATATACTATTACACTATAGTCTAATACCTTGCGCAACAAGAACGGGCCCACTGACGTCACTTCCGACAAAGAAAACGCCAAAGTGGAAATTTAGTGTGAACGTGTAGCAATGAGAACAAACTTCATGTTTTGCTTATGTTTTATTTTTTTTATGTTGTGTATACTGGAAATACTGGAAATTATATAAATTCAATAAATATACAGACAAATATTATTTGTATTAGTTATTATTATTATTATATTTGTCCTGTTAATTCCTAATACTATACGGATTTTAGTAATGCATCCGGACATGTTTGTAACCTAATATGTGATAATCATGCGTTGATTCTATAGTTTTGTAATTTTGTAATTAAAAAATGGGTTTGCATGTTAAATAAATAAATAAGATAAAAATATATAAGTAGTCTTTTGTTGTTTAAAAAATTAATAATAAAAAACATGATGTTTTAAAAAATCAAATTTATTAATTAAACTACAGTTTGTTTTGATTGTATATCCATGTTTTTATGGTCGCTTCATTTCTTCTATTTAAAATGTTTGGATATTTTTCTTTAATTTTTTGCACTTCTTTGAGAGATGGCATAGTTTTTGATTCTAAGTATTTACTAAAAGTTGTTGATATCAGTTTTTTTTCCTCGACCGTCCATCGTGTTCGTGTACATTTTCCATATGGCGATGCTAAAAATTAAATTAAAAAATTATTACAATATAAGAATTGTTAATTGAATTAATAAATATCACAAACAAACATTTTAAGAACGTCATAAATTACTAAAATATTTTTATATACACGCCGGTGTTCCACTTAATAGTGTAACATCTTTGTATCTTTTTTATTTTTTATCCAATTTAAATGAAATTTTTACTTAAATTTACATCACGTTTTGTGCAATTAATAGACACAAATCCATAATCTTTTCTTAAGTACAAATCTATCTGCTATAGCAAAATACATTAAAAAATTTCAAAACTTTTTCACAAAAAAATGTATAAACAAAAATGATGTAGAATTATCTAAAAAAACTTAAATCCAAAGTGAAATCAAAATCAAAAAATAATAAAATCACTTTTGTTTAGTTTTTTGATAACAAAATGCCTTATAAATTTTTTAAAATGTGTACGTGTATTTTGGTGTGGCCGATAGGCTTGATTAGGAGCCAAAAAAATAAGATTTTATGATAATAAAAATTATATGATAATAAATTTTTTAATAATAAATTTTATGATAATAAATTTTATGATAATAAATTAGGACAGGGACTAATTTTTTATTTTTTTAAAAAAATTGTGATTTATAAAATAAGCTGATTCAAATTAGGCGTTGTTTGTACTCAATCTGTGAGTGCAAGTTACAGTGCCGGTCATTGAATTTTGAGCAAATTTTTTCTGTCATGTTAAAAATATTAATGTAAACTACATATTTAAAATTAATTGGCATATTTAAAATTATTAGAGATTAGACGATTTCTGTTGAGCTGAATATTACTGACTATTACTGAATGTAGTTGACCAAGCTAAACCGCTTGATTTCGACTGACAAACAATGACGTCATATGCTGACTTGGTTTGTGTTTGGTCTGTCAAATCGCAAACTATCTTTGAATGATTTTAAGCGTATTGGTTTATATTTCTGTCTCTTTCTAATTGTGTTTTTTCTCTCTCCATCATATCTAAAACTAATGATTTTTTCCTTGTCTGTGACAGTAACTAAACCACAGCTGAATATTTGATTTCGAGTGAAAATGTTATGACATCATGGTTTGTTCAATCTATACTTGACTAAACCAACATTTGACAGACCAAACGCTGACTATAGTCAGAAATACTCAGCTTAACAGAAATCGTCTATAAACATTATGTCATAATGACAATTATCAATAAAAAAAGATTTACTTTAGGATTTCTGACATTACAGAAAAATTTTTGCCAAAAATTCCTTGACCGGCACTGTAGGTTAACATTTTGAACTTTTTGATCATAATTTTTAAACAACATGTATGTACTTACTTGATCGCTTGCGTATTGAAGTAGATTCATCAGGCAATTTGTTCAATAAACTATCATCATTACCATTATTACGGTTTACTGTTGTATAACTTGTCGAAGCCGTTGTATCTAAAAAATAAATTACAATTAACGTGTATTTAATTTGTGATATTGTTGACCGCCTCTAACAATTTCGAAATTCCTATTATGTCACGAGTTAAAATAGGCTGTCGATAATGATCTACTATCGGAGTAATAAGTTTTGACCCTCTTTTTTAAAGTATCATATTATGAAAAGTATTTGCCAGATTTTGATAATTTAAAAAAAAACTGAAATTGTGTTGTGTTGTGCATGTATGTAATTTTTTTTAAAATTTTCACATTCTTAATTTTCCAGCAATTTATGAATATATCTAAAAAAGCACTAAAAAAGCAAGCAAAAGCAGGATTTTTTGTACCTTTTTCGATATTATTAACTTTAAATGTAAGTTTTATAAAAATTATTACATCTGATGACTTTAGGTTTTAAATACAAATAAAGTATATATTTCTGTACAATATACAAGAAAAATTGAATCAATTTGATCAGTAGTTTTTTTTTAAATAAATAAATTATGACCCTATGTTTTCTCAGCTATTCATAGAGCTATCAACTTGAACTTTTCGAGTAGTTTTGCAGATAAACTTATAGAACAATAATCAATAAAAAGAAATTCTAAAAATTCTAAATTAATGGCCACAATACTAAATTACATTTACTAAAAAAGGAAAACTGCACTTGTTATTTGCGGGGAAGCGGAGCGATGAAACGGCATATGATTAAATGGCCCTGTCCAAGGCGCAGCCTTTATCAAGACGAAGCGGCGTAGTTGAAGCATGTTTTGCAAACACAAATAATATAAAGAAGCCGCAAGCGCGCTATTGTCTACGGCGCTATAGGTTGCTATCTTTCTCACATCGCACCGTAAAATTAAATCTACAATCACTCGATTAATTAAACGAATTTTTGATTTATTTTTTTAGAAACGTTTTGATAATATAGTGTACTTCAATTACACACAAGAAATTTTGAAATCGGAAATCTAATAAGAAATATAACAATAATGCATTTAATAGTACTTCATTAAAAATATACACATAGTAGAAAATTTTTTTTTGGAACAAATATAAATATAAAGATTTTGTTTTCATATGTTTGAAGTTTCGTGAATACAATGCTATTTTTAACAAAAATACAGTGAATTGAAAAACTGCAATTTTTTACGGCTGTTAAATTAGGTACTTTTTTGCACATTTTAATTTTTAAAAAACAAACTATAAGAGTAAGATGTTTGATTTTTTTACACGACATTTATGAATAGTGCATGCAAATCATATGAAAATTTCATAAAATTTTGGCTCCTACGTTTAGAAATATAACTGTTTAAAAAAGAGGGTCAAAACTTATTACTCCGATAGTATATTAATTTTTTCTGCATGCCCCATAAAATTAGCAAGGTCGGAAACTTAACCGTCCTTTAAGCTACTGCACATGGTCGCTCTATGTTTATGTAAAACTGTGCCCCGGAGAGTTTAAGGATTCTTGGCACCACATTCTGTAGAAAATTTCCTCATTAATTCACAAGCCCGAAGATAGCGGTAGTCGCCTTTTAAATGCCCAGAAATGCCAAATAGATATGGGTTTTTTGAATTTACTTGAGCCAAGTGACGGTTTTTTAAAAGCAGCTTTAATGCGTTGTCTATTTTCTTATGGATTAACACTGGTACAGTTCGACATAACTTGCCACGAATAGTAAATCTTAAATACTTGTCAGCAGATTCTTTTTCTTCCTTTGAAAACTGTGTAAACGCTTTTCCCACATTGGCTTCTGAAATTTGTTCACTGTTAGTAAAATCTTCAATTAATGTTATTTCAATTTTGCCAGCTCTTCGGCGGTTGAAAAGTTGAATATAAGTAGTAAGGCTATGGGGAGGTCACTCATGCTTTCTCTTTCTAATACATGTCGATTTAGGTATGAAAATGTAAACATCCGGTCTTTATAAATGTATTGTTTTCTCTTTCTAAATTTTTATCAAAACCACAAAACCGCAACATCCGGTCTTTAAGAGATAGCGCGTATGCATAAATATAGTGTGGTGTCTTATAAATAATAGTGAGCGCATCCGCTTTTGCGCATGCGCTTCCTTCTGCAGGCGTCGGGGTTCGCGCCTTGACGTCACGTCACCTTATCCGTATGTGGGATCGGATGACGGGAATGAAGAAAAGTCATGTTTATAATTTAGAATAAATTTTTTTATTAGATAATCTTTAAATATAAATATGGTACATCAGGTTAAAGTTACAAAATAAAAATTACATTTTAAAATCATGAAAAAGTTTAATTATATTACTTTTATTTATAATATAATATTACCTTTACATACATATTTTCTTATTTATTAATATTAGAAATACTGTTTGAATAGAAATTATTATACATAGTAATACAAATAGAATTACAATATCAAATTTTGTGGAATTATTGGTTTCTGGAACATTTGAATACATTGTATTATTCATTTTAATACTATGTTTACCCAAAGATTGGTTATTTTCATATTTTTCAATCTGTGGATTATTAATCTTTATCCAGTCACGAACGTCCCCCCAATTTCGATCTTGAAATACAAAACGTATTTTGTAATGTATAAATGAGTCATTTACAAAGTTTGTTGGAATTGGCGATGAAAGCACATTTAAATTATAATCCATTATTGGTTTATCATGTAATTTATGCCATGCACTAGGCCAACTATCATTTTTATTTATTGTATCATTTGAAAAACACACATATGATTCAATAACATTTTTTGGAGAATTAATGTAGAATATATTTTGGTTGATTGCAACAAAAATTATGAAACTTGATTGTAGGAACACCATTTTTACACTATTTTTTCATTTACACATTCAGGACAGTTAAGTTTTGATGTAGGTGGACCATCAATGTGAGTTATATCTTCGGGTCTATTATAATGTAACAAACATGGAAGTTGTTTTCTCAATTTATCACAGCACTGATATTCTAATGGTATATTTTCCCAAACTTCTTGTAGTTCCATAGGCGATGCACAATGAATTAAATATTTTAAAGGAAATGTTTTCAAATCAACTGTTGTATATTTACTAAGTCTTTTAACATGACTAATGTGATTTAATAAAATGTCATCATTCATTTTGATAAATTTTTTGAATCTATTTGGATCAGTAAACACTTTTTCCCATTGATTCTGTTGCTCTAGCGTTAATGACATACTGATTGGTTCTGCATGAAATATATGCATTTTAAACTTTATTTTACTTTTTACGAATTTATACATTGTCATCATAATCATCATAGTTATTCGGATTTAATTGTATATTATTGTTCAACAACTTTAATAGCAGCGTTTTCATTATTCCAATATTGGGACACTGAATGCCAGTTAATATTGAAAATAATTCAGATGTTTTTCCGCTTTTTTGTAAAACATTGGTAAATTCATTATACTCGTAGAATGTATTTTTTTGAATAAAATAAGTCAAACCAATAATGTACCGGAAAACACTATCAATTTGGTTTGGTATCCCACTAAATTCATTCGAAATTGTACCGTATTTTTTTACTTTAAAATTACACTAGTTAACTTTAACAAATAAATTATCATCATAAAATATGAATATGTTACCTCTATAATTATTGTACACACCCTGAATTTGAGTGTTCACATTTAAACCAATTTCTCCTATTAATTTTCTTTCTTTCACAATAAAAGTTGGAAACTCAACAATATAATAGATATGTTGAAAGAAAAATACTATCTCACCATTGGGTCTTTGATATATTGCAGTGAAATTATGAAAATGTTCAGGTAAATCACGCATATAGTCTTTAATTAATTTTGGATGTTTGTTTACTAAACGCATATTTTCTAAATTTATTATCCACACCCACTGATTGTGAATTACATATAAATGCTTATTCAAAATAAGAAAACTATTTTGTTTATGTTGTACATTACAAAGATCATTTGGTGATAGATTATTTAATTTATTTATTAATTTTTTGATAGTAGGTTGGGGAATGCGTGGAGTTATTGTGGAGATTATTGATGATGAAGTCATTTGATTTTTATTAACGTTTACCAATTTTTTTTTAACGCCATAGTGCTTTTGTATTGCATTAATATCATCTTGATCTAATTTTTGGAAAATATTTATGTAATTGTATGCATACATTATAGCATTTGGGTTAGATGAATGTTGTATACCCAAAGTATGTCCAATTTCATGTATTAGTACAGTGAATAAACTTATTTTATCAATTGGTGGATTATCCAATCCAAAGTACCAATTCTCTTCTTTATCAAAGTGTATTTCTACACATTTATTCATTGTCTGGAAAATATGCTTGTGCTAACACATTTCCTTTCCCATCAAAATCTGGATAACAAATTTCTCGTCCATCACATGCAACTTTTTTGTGATTTCGAGCAGCAAATAATATTACTATATCAGCATTAAATCTTACTTGTTTGAATTTTAAATTGGTAACGTTTTCCCATGTTTGAAATGCTTTATGGGCAATCTCTAACACTTCCTTATTTCCAACAAACACATGCCATGTTAAATCTGTTTTATTCCATTTATTGGGTGCAACTGAAAATGCCATCGGGTTATCAGCTACACCGCATCGTGGTTTATTCAACAAACTTAATGTTTCTTGATTAAGTGTTCCATCAACTGGTAGATCATAATACTCTTAAAAACGAGTTAATGCTTCAATGTATCCTCTTCACTTAATGTGTGAAATGGTTTCACAGATTTAAAAACATGATGTACAACTTGTTTTCCATCACTTATTGCCAATTCTTTAGGCATAAAATATTCATTTGAAAAAAAACCTTGAACGTCTAATATAATGAACTTCATGAAAAACTTGAATGATACTGCAACTTTTAGGATTTCATTTTAAATATATTACAAATAATAGCGGTTGCTGTTGTTTTCGATTAATATCTCCATAAAAAGCTCCTTGAAAATCTGTTTTTTATTTTACAAACATAATATCAATTTGAATATTTTATTTATCAGGTTGATAATGAAACCATAAGATGAAGTAAACCAAATTCCGTGTTTGTTAAAAAATGCGGTTTTCCTCATTTTACTATTATGTCGTAATATTATTTTTCAACGACCACTATGAAATTGAGCATTTTGTGCATATGTTGCTAGATGAGAAAGTAGGCAATTGCTCATACCGTGAGATATGGCCGTGAGATATTATTCCCCACACTACACATGCGCATTGCGCGTACATGTCGTGTAATCGTTGAGAGTCGAGACGAATTTTGTTTTGACAATTGACTTTTGTTATTGAAATAGTGTTGTCAGTTTATTATAACGTAAATTAATATAAAGTTTAATAAAAAAAATGTGTTCGTAGAAAAAGTACAGTGTGTAACACGTGCAAAAACGCTAATTTCCGCACTTGTACACAATATACTATTGTTTATCAATATTTTTAATGTTGAAAAATCATTCAAAATGTCTATCGCAAAGAGTTACACCTCAGAATTGAATAGTTGCAAATCTTTACTAGTTTTGGGTTTAACAAATACTTCTGGGGTTTGGCTTTCAAAAACTAACTTTAATCAATTTTTCAATACAAGTGAAGAGACAGAAATTGATTGTCAATTAAAATTTATTGAAAAAATTAAACATATTGAATTAGTATATTTTAACTCAAACATTTTCAATTATCAAATAAAATCATCAAATATTTGTGCAAGTGAAATCAACAGTGAAACTTTAGAACAAGAAATAATCCAGCACATTAAAGAATTTGATAAACGTTAATTTGATAAACGTAAATTTTACATTAATTATATTAAATGGTGACGATTTTGCAAATAAAATTTATAACATATTAGATAATTTTAATGAAATATGTGTATTACGGAAAATTCATAGAATGAAACAAATTTATCTAAAAAATAAATGATATGGAAAAAATCGTCCAGTTTGGTAATTTGTCGGTGTGTGGTTAAGCGTTTTAGTATAAAAACCAACGATTCAAAACTTATAATTCATCATTAGTGTTCGTTTGTTACTGAAAACATCAGTGGTAGTTTTTACAAAAAGTGAAGAAAAAGACAAATAAATTATTACAAAAATAATTGTGAGTTTAGTTACCAGTTCCAGTTCATCTCATCACTTCGCCTTCGCTAATATAACAAAACGTAAGTTCAATTCAATTTAGTAACGCTTTTGTATTTGAGTTTAATTTTTTGAAATTTTTTTTGAACAGAAAATAAATTTCGAAGCTATTAATAATGTATCTTCATTAAAAGATATTAAGAAACTCATCGATTTAGACTTAAATAAAAAATATGTCATTTGTGATATTGACATTAAAGATACTTCAGTCGGTCCTTCAATTCTTGCCGATTTGGGGCATTTCAATGTGTGGTTGCCTCGAAGATATAACGATGCATTTACACCAGTCACCATAAACAGTTTCAAAGAAAATTATCGTGAAATAGTTTTTCTAGAAGTCATAAAACATAAAATTATCAAAGGAAATGTTTGTGCAATTTTAAATATTAATCAATTTTAAACAAAGGTAATGAAGTTTTATTATTTTACATATACATTTTGTGATATTAACAATTTTTTTTCTTATAGATGTGTACAATTAATTAGATTAGTTTGCGTTTGCTTTTTTTTGTTTTGCCACTTATATTAGCTTATAAATTAAATACTTTAGAAAATGGAGAAACATTTACTCAAGAGTGTTAAAACACTGTTCAATATGTCTCATACTAATGAGGAATTTAAAGTTTTATATGATTTGCATTTGGAAAATATAAACATATTAGAGGGACAGATTTTAAATTGTAATTAGTCTAATAATAGAAAAAGAATTTTAGAATTTATTTTAAATCAATTGTTGTATACCCTGTATAATTAATTTATATTAAGTTTCGTACTTTATCTAGTGAATAATAATAATATTATATTTCCTCCATAATACAATATGTAATCAACTTCTCTATAATTGTAACTATTTTATTTCAACAACTTAGCATTTTCTTCGAAAACATTTCTTAGAAGTTTTCTAACAAACAGATTATTTTTTGGCAAACACCTACGTTATAAAATAGTTGTAATTAGTAGTGGAGAGTCACTTCAGAAAAGCCAGTCTTAGTTTCAACAATCACCACAACCTGCCGATATTAATTCGGTTAATTATATTACTAAGTTAAGTTTAATAAATAGTTAAGTTAATTTACGTCGCGTTTTTGTGTGCAACAACGAACCCTAACATAATTGGTGTCAGAAGAGGGATATTTTATCCAAAATTGTGAAAATTGTTTGGAAAGTGATTGGATCATTCACGACCAAGGGGCAACTAGCAGAGTCGAGAGGGTCAGCACTCAGCAGCAGCTCAGCGTTCGTGTCCACATCATCATCGTTGTCGGTTGCACAAATATTGCATGTAAGTTAATTTTGATTACTTTATTTCGATTCAAGTAAAATTCGTGTTGTTTTATTTCTCCTTGAATATCCTTTCTACATCTTTTTATTCAAAATGACTGAACCTACTTATCGATTGCAATTTTTGTGTTCGCTTATTCCCAAAAGTTTTGATGGTAATAGGTTGGAATTTAAAGAATTTAAGGCTAACTGTAATAATGCGGTAAAACTTGCGCATGCAACACAGAAACAAGCATTATTTGTTTTTATTCTTTCAAAATTAACTGGTACAGTTCGCACTCAACTACAAGGTAAAGATGTTACTAATTGGGATGAATTGTCGGAAATTCTAGATAATTTATTTCAAGACAAAAAGCATTATGTACAATTAATGGAAGAGTTGAATTCTATTCGTCAATATCCTCAAGAATCTGTTCTATCATACTACGATCGTATTGACAAAATTACTACACGCATTCTAAATTCAATTACTTCTACTAACGATAACGAACATCGCGGAAAAATCATAACAATTAACGAACTAGCATTAAATCGATTTATCTATCACGCAATTCCAGATATTTCGCGATTCTTACGAGCTCAAAAACATGAAACTTTAATCGAAGCATTATCGAAAGCTACGGAAGAAGAAAGAGCCTTAAGAATTTCTATTCGTGAATTTAAGAAAAAATCCTATAATTCAATTAATAAATCAACGAACAAATACTGCTCATTTTGTAAAACTAAAACTCATAACACTATTGATTGTTTCAAAAAACCAGGCTCAACTAATTCACAAAATTCGAGAAATGTTCACTCCAATCAATCTTCTAATTATAACAATCAAACTAATATTAATAATCCAAAATTTTGCAATTATTGCAAGAAAAATGGACATGTAATTAATGAATGTAGAAAAAGAGAATACAATAATAAGAAAAAACAACAATCAACTCAAGAATCTAATTCAATTCATTTAAACTCTCAAATGTCCCAGGCGTGCGCCTATCCTGCGGACAACGAGTAGATCCAACAGGCGAACAAAATCAAATCAATCAACTAATTCAAAATCAATTCCTAGTTCCAATTCAAAATCAAGAAGTAATTCAAAATCTAAATGTAGTTGCAAAACAAACTCATACAAAATCACAAATCGCAAATTTTAATGCAACAAACTCCCGTAAAACTTCATTGAGAAGTAATCCGGATACATTACAAACTCAAAATCTTAAATCTGACGTAAATCCTAAATGAATGAATGTACATGTTACTAATCAAAATACTTCATACATAAAAACCTATTTTAAAAACGAAGAATTAAAATTCTTAATCGATACTGGAGCAAATGTTTCTTTAATTAACTCGTCTAAAATCAAACATTTAATTGAAATTCAAAATATTAATACTAACGAGACTCTTGCTTTACACGGCTTAAGTAAAAACAATTTAGTACAGACAATAGGTAGTGTTATTCTAAATCTACAAATTCATAATAAAAACTTCAAAGTAAAATTTCATATTGTGGAGCATGATGCTAATGTACCATTTGATGGACTGATAGGAAACGACTTTTTAAAAGACGAAAGTGCCGAAATCAATTTTTATACGAATGAACTAAAAATTAAATCTCTACCTTTTCCTATCAAACTAAATTTGAATTCCAATCCACAACAACTGACTAACTCTTACTTCTTAAATTCGCGGTCAGAAACCTTAATCAAAGTATATATTCTAAATCAAAATATCAATCAAGGTATATGTCCTGAAATCAACATTTGTAATGGAGTTTATTTAGCGAAATCAATTGTTAAGGTAGATACTGAAAATCAAGCAATAACCACTATCATAAACACAAATAATTATAGAGTTAAAATAGAATCGATTAATCTGTACCTTGAACCTTTTGAAGAAACCGTTTCTTATCTTATGAATGTTGAACAAATAAATTTGAATCATGCTAATGAATCGGAAAGATTAAAATTACTAAAAGAAAATATTCGTTTAGATCATTTAAACATTGAGGAAAAACACTCAATACTACAAATATGTCAAAGTTTCAACGATATTTTCTATCTCCCCAACGATAAACTTACATCTACGAAAACCATTCAACATGAAATTAATGTTTCAGTTCCAAATCCAATTCAAAGTAAGATTTATCGATTTCCAGAAATACATAAAAGTGAGGTCGAAAAACAAATCTCCAATATGTTAAAACAGAATATAATTCGCCCATCAGTTTCTCCATTTTCTAGCCCAATCTGGGTAGTACCGAAAAAAACGGATGCTTCTAATAAAAAAAATTATTTATGATAAAAATGATTATCGAAACTTGAACAACGTAACCATCGGCGACGCTTACCCATTACCGAACATAGAAGAGATTCTTGACCAGTTAGGCAATTCTAAATATTTTTCAACGCTAGATCTCGCCAACGGTTTCCATCAGATTGAAATGAAACCTGAAGATTGCTATAAAACGGCATTTTCAACACCATCCGGTCACTATGAGTACGTTCGAATGCCTTTTGGGTTGCGTAACGCTCCAGCAACATTTCAGAGACTAATGAATACAGTCTTAACCGGCTTACAAGGTTTGCAATGTTTCGTTTACCTAGACGATATTGTTATTTATGCCAATTCAATCCAAGAACACTCAAATAAACTACAAGTGATATTTGAACGCCTCAGATTAAATAATCTGCTACTCCAACCCGATAAGTGTGAATTCATGCATCGCGAAATCGCATATTTAGGTCACATGATCAGTGAGAAAGGCGTACTTCCCAACCCGGAGAAAATTAAAGCAGTAACTCAGTATCCGATACCACAAAATCCTAAACAAATCAAACAATTTTTAGGCCTTGTTGGTTATTACCGTCGATTTGTTAACAACTTCGCAGCAATAGCAAAACCACTTACAAGTCTGCTAAGAAAAGACGTCCAATTTAATTGGACACCGATTCAAACAGAATCATTTGAAAAATTTAAATCTATTTTAACGTCCAATCCAATTCTTCAATATCCAGATTTTAACAAAAAATTTATAGTAACTACCGATGCATCCAACTATGCATTAGGAGCCGTTCTATCTCAAGGTGAAGTAGGTAAGGATTTACCGATTGCATTTGCTTCGCGAACTCTAAATAATGCAGAAGTGAATTACCCTACGATAGAAAAAGAATTACTGGCTATCGTTTGGGCCACAGAACACTTTAGACCATATATTTATGGTAGACAATTTCTTATTTATACCGACCATCAACCCTTAACATGGTTGTTCAACTGCAAAAATCCTTGCAATCGTTTATTACGATGGAGATTAAAACTAGAGGAATTTGAATATGAAATAAAATTTAAACCTGGAAGAATAAATTCTAATGTCGATGCTCTATCTCGTAATCCAGTTGATACTTTAAATATATATTTGACCGAAACTAGAAGTTATCAAGATTTTGTTAAGTTCCATTATACGAAAGAAAATGTTTCGGAAATCGAAATTATTAAAGAAAATATTTTCGATAAATTTCCAAATGCTTTAGTATATTCTAAAGATTTAGATGAAAATAACATCTACTATCAAAATTTATGTGTATGTCAAGATTTACAATCAATTCCAAATGACATTGATCTATACGACACTGTACCGCTTGTAAATTCAAAGAAACAACAATCATATTTAATAATAGCTAAACTAAATCATTTTGACAAAATTTCATATAAAGAATTATTCTACTCTTTTCAAAACCTTAAAAAACAATTGTTGAAAGATAAAATTCACACACTTTATATAAAAAATCCTTTAGAAGAATATCAAAACTTAAATCAAAACATGTTTAATGAACTAATAGAATACATTTTTGGAAACAAAATAAAGATAGTTTTAGTAAACAAACCAAAAATAAGACCTCAATCCAAAGAGGAAATCAAACAAGTTTTAGAGCAAAATCATAGTTCTGCTATTTCGGGTCACTCCGGTTATAACCGTACCTATAAAAGAATTAAGGAAAATTTCAAATGGAACAACATGAAAAGAGATATAAAAATGTTTATTAAGTCTTGTGAATCCTGTCAATTAAATAAATCTAATTCTAAATCTGGGAAAGCTAGCATGCAGATCACAACAACAAGTGAAACTCCATTTCAACGTCTGGCAATTGATATAGTTGGTCCTTTAGTATTGACTGAAAATGGAAACAAATATATATTAACGATGCAGGATGATTTGACAAAATATTCATATGCATATGCTATACCCAATCACGAAGCTGAAACTGTAGCAAATAAACTTGTGAATTTTATTACAATTTTTGGAATCCCTGAAACAATACTATCTGACAATGGTACTGAATTTACTTCAAAAATAATTAAAGAAATGAATAAATTGTTCAAAATTAAACATATATTTTCGACTCCTTACCACCCACAAACCAATGGAGCATTGGAACGAAGTCACTTCACGTTAAAAGAATACCTGAAACATTATATAAACAAAGATCAGACTGATTGGGATGAGTTCATTCCTTTATCAATGTTTACTTACAATACTCATATACACAGGTCTACTAATCACACTCCCTATGAATTGATATTTGGACACAAGGCATATATTCCACAATCTATATCATCACCACCTGATTTCAAATATACTTATGATGATTATTACGCTAATTTGAAATTTAAGTTAAATAAATCTCATGAGTTAGCACGCAATGCCATAATTAAATGTAAAGAAAAATCTAAAACCTATTATGATCAAAAGGTTAATAAAATTGATTATAATGTTAATGATTTAGTTTATTTATGTAACAAACAATATAAACCAGGGCTTAGTAAAAAGTTATCCCCAAACTTTAAAGGTCCCTACAAAATTTTGAAAGTAAATAATAATAATACAGTTGAACTAGAAATTAAGAATAATAAGCATTGTACTTACCATACTAATTTATTGAAACCTTTTGTTTCAGATAATGAAGTCGATTAGACTCCGAATTCAGATAATACTTTTACCATTTTTATTTTCCCTTATACGAACTGAACCAACTAAACCATATACCAACACAATTATTGAAAATCCATCAGGAATATTTTATTTAAATTTTGGCCACGCAAAAATCTCCACGGATAAATACACGTTATTATCGTTTAATAATATTTCATTCTATCATAAAAAACTAATATTCACTCAATCGATATTTTCCAAAACAATTAAAATTTGTAATGATATAGAAGGCAGTGAATTACGAACATTTCATTGTCATGATTCCCTAAATCTTATAAAAATTCAACTTCCACAATTAGCAAACAAATTCGAAACCATTTCACATTTGGTGGGTAAAAATCTGGAAAATTCTCGTAGAAAGCGCGGAATTTTTAATGGAGTGTCATATGCTCTTAATTGGTTATTTGGAACACCTGATGCAGGTGATGCACAATTTTATTCAAACTCTATCAAAATGCTGTTAGAAGAAAACCATGACGTGCAAATGCTGATGAAAGAACAAGTTCATGTAATATCAAACGCAATCAAAAATTATAATGATTCAATAATAACTTTACGTACAAACGAACAGAAACTCAATGAAAACATTAAGAAATTCAATGAATTTGCTTTAGCCACTACTAGAGCAATAAATCCAATAATTCATTCGCAACTAGTAACGGACCATATTAATATCTTGGTTCAAATTATTAATGAACTTAATGAGGAATTTGATGAAATAATTTCTTCAATACTATTTGCTAAACAAAATGTTTTACATCCTTCAGTAATATCTCCTAAAGATTTACAAAGAGAACTGTTAAAAATTAAACTTAGTTCGGATATTCAATTTCCAATTAATCCTTATGACTATCAAAACGTTTATAAATATTTTTCAGTTAATGAACTTAATGTAATGTATATTAACGAAATGTTAATCTATGCAATCCAAATTCCACTTGTTCAAGACAAACTATTCAACATGTATAATTTAATTCCATTACCAACAAACTTTAATCATTCTAATATTTACTCATATATTGATCCAATGTTCCCATACCTTCTTATGAGTACAACTCGAACGCACTTTTGTCGTTTAAAGAATCTTAATTCATGCAAAAAACTGACGCGAGATGACTACATTTGCTCAAATTCTGCAATTCAAATTAATGCCGAAAATCCTGTGTGTGAAGTAGTATTGAAAAATACCCTAACTAATATCATCCCCGAAGATTGTTCTACAAAGACGATAAAAGCTAATATGGAACTTTGGCATCCTCTTAACATAAATTCATGGTTGTATGTTATCACCAAACCTGTACTAACAACAATAAGCTGTGATCAAACAAACTCTCAAATATTTGACGTGACTTTAAATGGTTCGGGTATCCTCCGTCTAAATGCCAAGTGTAAAGCCTATACATTCAATACTGTGCTAGTATCTACATCTAATGGGACAAGTAATTTTACAAACTATATACCAACTGTGAAAATTTCCGAGGACGACTGTTGCATAAAACAAATTAATTATTTGCGTGAGGAAGAAATAGTGATGAAACCATTGGAATTGAACAATCTCAATTTGGACGAATTACGTCATGCTCAACACAAGTTGAATCAATTTGATAAAATTCTGGAAGAAAGCCTTGAGAAGAAATACGTGATTTATCATACTTCTTGGTTCAAAATATTAATGTCCATAATAGGATTAATATTGACTATATTTATATTTTACATATGTTGTTGCTACTGTTGTAGATGTTCTTGGCTACCGTTTATTGGAAAACACTTTCCTAAAAATCATGGAAGTTGTCCCAGAATTTGCATTACTAATCATAACGAAAGATTGAACATCACTGAAGAACAAATAATGAGACTACAACAACTTCAAAGAAGAGAGAACATAAGTAATGATAATGACATTACCGAAACAACTTATGTGCCTCGTGGAAGAAGATCAATTACAAATAGTTTTCGTAATTTGGACTTCCAATAATAAAATGTTATATGTGTATTATAAGTTTAGGTTAAGATGAGTATCTAAGATACTAATTATAATAAATAAGTCCACATTTTAGGTATGTTTTAATTTTGATTTAATTTTATATAAAATCATTATCAAAATTCTTAAACAAGGGAGGGATGTTGTATACCCTGTATAATTAATTTATATTAAGTTTCGTACTTTATCTAGTGAATAATAATAATATTATATTTCCTCCATAATACAATATGTAATCAACTTCTCTATAATTGTAACTATTTTATTTCAACAACTTAGCATTTTCTTCGAAAACATTTCTTAGAAGTTTTCTAACAAACAGATTATTTTTTGGCAAACACCTACGTTATAAAATAGTTGTAATTAGTAGTGGAGAGTCACTTCAGAAAAGCCAGTCTTAGTTTCAACAATCACCACAACCTGCCGATATTAATTCGGTTAATTATATTACTAAGTTAAGTTTAATAAATAGTTAAGTTAATTTACGTCGCGTTTTTGTGTGCAACAACGAACCCTAACACAATTATACTGTTATCAATTTAAAATAAATGAAATTTTGAATAAAAATGAAACTGCTGATGAAAATATAATCAATGCCTTACCATCAACATCCTCACAACATCATAGTCATAATCACCTAGGAGTGAAATGGAAACAGGTAAATTGTAAATTGTAAATTTAATTACCAAAACCATAAACAAACATTTCAACGACCCACACAAAAGTATGCATCAGGGCCGAGTTCGAGGCCAATATTTCAAAATCACTCACTAGGGCGAATGCCTTCCGATATGCAACAAAATAGTTTTAGATTTCGTCAGAATAATTTTAGGCCTTTTCACAATCAACCACAACGGTCATTTCAATCAGGATATTCCCACAATAGGCCCTCTTCATTTAACAATAATAGAGTTAGGGAAAATCAGCCTGAACCGATGGATACCTCATCAGGAAATACAAGGCGCTCCTTTAGGCCCCAAAATAGACCTAATTTTGTCGCCGAAGAATTGTTTCAACATGAAGTTGAATCAAATTCACAAAATGATTACTATGAACCCGAAGTCTATGATGAACATTCCAATGTAATTGAATCCGATGCAGATCAAGTAAATTTTCAAGTGCGAGGCCGACCACCTCGCCAGAGATAATAAATGTATCAAATATCAGTACGTTTGCTTTGCCATATATAAAAATTCCAAATTTAAACTTAAAATTTATGATAGATACCGGATCGTCAAAAACATTATATAGTCCCAGAATAGTAAACTCATACTATTTAGATTTTATACAAACGAAGCCTTTTAAAATTAAAACGGCACATCAAACTTCATGTCATAATTATGTCGCAAATATACCTCTACCAAAAATATTCAAAACAAAAGAATATTTTACTTTCCACATATTTGAATTTAACACTAATTACGATGGGTTAGTAGGTATAGATCTTTTAAAACATTTAAGAGCAACTATTGATTTAAAAAAAAATGTGTTGTACACAAAACACGGTTTGATTCCAATATACTTTGAAATTCCAAAGTCAAAACAAATGTACTTAGAATCTAGACATCAACATATAGTTAAAGTTCCTGTAAAATCAAATCTTAATCATGGAATTATTAGTTATACAAAACTAGCCGATGGTGTTGAAATCCCCGAATGTTTAGTAAAAATCGAAAATCGCGAAGCATATTTAACAATTACAAATAGCAATGATTCACCTCAGAAAATTATAATTGACCCTCTAGAAATTACAGCGGTCGAAGACATAGAAATTAATTTTCAAAAGTACCAACAAAATTTTGATACCGATAAACTATTGAAAGAAAACTTAAAGAATCTGAGACTAAATCATTTAAATTCAGAAGAAAATCAAGCCATAAAGAAAATTTGTTTTGAATATCGAAATATCTTTCATTGTACGAAACTACCATTGTCTTTTACTAATGTAGTTAAACATGAAATTAAAACAAATGACGATATACCTGTGTTTAAAAAAGCCTATAGGATGCCGCAATCACAGTTAGAAGAAACAGAAAAACAAGTAGCAGAATTATTAGATAATGATATAATTCAACCCTCGCATAGCCCCTGGAGTAGCCCCGTAATAATTGTACCAAAAAAAATGGACGCTTCAGGTAAACCTAAATATAAAATGGTCATTGATTATAAATTATTAAACGATAAATGCCCCGAAGATAAATATCCGTTGCCACATATTGCGGATATTCTAGACAAACTTGGTAAATGCCAATATTTTTCGACCCTAGACCTTGCATCTGGTTACCACCAAATAGAGATGCATTCGCGAGACATAAAAAAAACAGCATTTTCAACACCCAGAGGACATTATGAATATAAGAGAATGCCTTTCGGTCTGAAAAATGCACCTGCAACATTCCAGCGGGTCATGGACAATATCTTAAGAGGTATTCAAAACGAGGCATGTATTGTATATTTAGATGATATTGTAGTATTTTCAAAATCACTACAAGAACATGTAGAAAAGTTGAGAGCAGTATTTGAGCGTCTAAGAAAAGCTAATTTAAAGGTACAAATGGATAAGTCAGAATTTTTGCAAAAAGAAGTACAGTTTCTTGGTCACATCATTACACCGGATGGAGTAAAACCCAATCCAAACAAAATAGAAGCAGTCAAAAAATACCCCGCACCACGTAGTACTAAGGAATTAAAAGGTTTTTTGGGATTAACAGGTTACTATCGGAAATTTATCAAAGACTATGCTAAAATTACAAAACCCTTAACAAAATGTTTAAAAAAGGGAAATAAAATTGAACATAATAAAGAATTTATGGACGCATTTAATTTATGTAAAAATATTCTAATTAATCCACTCATACTTCAATACCCCGACTTTACTAGACCATTTATAGTAACGACAGACGCATCTAATGTAGCAATCGGAGCTATTTTATCACAAGGACAATTAGGATCTGACAGACCAGTATGCTATGCTTCTAGGACTTTGAATGAATCCGAACAAAGGTATAGTAAACAATAAAATAAACTCAAAGTACTACTATGTATTTTTTATTTTGGCAAACTAGTTTCGACTATATAAAATAATCATTATCATTGCATATAATGTAAATATAAGAAAAATAAAATACAAAAGTAATAAAATATAGGTAACAACCAATAAAATATTTAGAAAGAAGTTAACAAAATTTGATATTCTGATTATTTCATTCTTATCACAATACTGTACTTGAAATCACAGCTTTCTATATATTAGTCCGACAACAACCCGTTGCCATTTCTACGGGGCCTATTACAGCGATAACACCTCCCGTTGCTATAGTTACTTTATATAGATGATAATAATTGTAATGTACATTTTACTTTTAACCTATTTAGATATCCATGAAACAAAATATGTAAACAATATATTAGCTATTGAACAAATCTGTCATCTCAAAAATGTCGAACAGACGATTTGGAGAGATTAAATAACGTTAAATAATAACGTTAAATAGTATAGTCAATATTAATAACGTTAAATAGTATAGTCACGAAATAATCTTTAAAATACAACTCGGGAAAAGATTATTGTTATCGGTAATTTTGCATTTTAATGCACTCAAACTACGTTTCCTAAAGCAATTTTACTTGTCAAATTGGCAGACAAAAAACCTCGCGTACCGCTCGGTTTTTTGATCCTTCAATTTGACTCGTAAAATTGCTAGGCAACGTAGTTTTCGTATAAAATTCAAAATTACCGATAATAATCTTTTCCCTTGTTATATTACATATGACAATATATTTTATAAATTGATGTGAGAAAACTAGATTTAGGAAAACAAATTTAAATTCAAAACTGAATTGAAAAAATCACAATATTCAAAATTGATTTGTTCATTGACACAAATTTCATTATTGTTTCTTCTTGACTTTAAAATTTCTAAATTTTCATAAATGTTTAATTTTAAACCTTTATCACTAAAATGTAATATTTTGAAATTTAATGAAGGGTCAAAATGATGTTTGGTACTGATGATGTGATTAGCAAAAGCAGATTGTGTGTTATCCAGACTAAGGTTATAAAATTGTTTTATTAATTTATTGTGTTCATTAACTCTTACTGAAATTTTTCTACCAAATTGTCCAATATACACTGTGTTACAATTTTGACAAATTAGTTTATAAATACCGTTTTTAAAATATTTATAAAATATATTGTCAGAATATCAAATTTTGTTAACTTCTTTCTAAATATTTTATTGGTATGTTACCTACATTTTATTACTTTTGTATTTTCTTTTTCTTATATTTACATTATAGGCATTGATAATGACTATTTTATATAGTCGAAACTAGTTTGCCAAAATAAAAAATACATAGTAGTACTTTGAAATTTTTTTGTAAATGGTTCATTCTCAAATAGTAGTTGGAATTTTATATTTCGAAATATAAACACAAAGTACTACTATGAAAATCTTTATTGTGGCAGACTATAGTTTCGACTATTTAATTATAATCATTGTCAATGCCTAGAACATTATAAAATTAACTAACAATATATCAAATATAATCAATACATACCAAAAGAATATTAATTAAATAAGACAGATAATTATTTAAATGATTTTGACAAATTATTAAAATGAAAGTAGATAACTAGATTTATGAGATAAAATTTAAAACCGAATCAAAGAAATCAGTCTATTCAAAATGAATTTGTTCATTAACACAATTCTTATTAATATTTTTTGAAGCTTTCAAAATTTCTAAATTTTCATAAATATTTAATCTTAAACCTTTATTGTCTAATTGTAAAATTCTGAAATCAGTTAATGGATCGAAATTATGTTTTGTATTAATTATATGATTAGCAAAAGCAGACTGTGTGTTATCTAAATTTAAATTACTAAATTGTCTAATCAATTTATTATGTTCTTTAACTCTAACTGAAATTTTTCTTCCTGATTCTCCAACATAAACTGTATTACAATTTTGACAAAATAATTTATAAACACCAGATTTATCTTTTGAACAAATTTTATCTTTGGTGTTAATAATAAAAGTAGATAAATTATTATTAGTTTTCATTGAAATATTTATATCAAACTTTTTGAAAAATTTTGATAAATTATTAGAAATTTAGCCAAAATATGATAAAGATCTATAAATAGGTGAAGATTCAGAATTTAAAATATAAAATTGTAATCTGTATTTTAAATAGCTATTTGTGTATTAAGAGCGCAAAGTGATACTTTGTCGCGCGAGCCAGAATGTTGTCGTGCGACGCGATAGCGGAGCACGACAATCTGGCGAGAGCGACAAAAACACTTTGCGCTCGAAATACACACAAGATTTTTCCTACAATCGATTTTAAATTAAATTTTTGTTGCAAAAATGTAAAATTAATATTTTGACAACAAATAAAAATGTGATTATATCATCGGTAACCAAGAAACGCTCATTTCTAAAAACAAAAACTATTGTTTTACTGCATTGTTTTGATTTAGCGA
This sequence comes from Cryptophagus acutangulus, assembly GCA_963556235.1. Classification (NCBI taxonomy): domain Eukaryota; kingdom Metazoa; phylum Arthropoda; class Insecta; order Coleoptera; family Cryptophagidae; genus Cryptophagus; species Cryptophagus acutangulus. The sequence continues at coordinate 6,059,740 of OY744568.1, forward strand.
GCGGGAAAATCAGCAAAAATATCTAGAGCGGGAAAGTGACAACTCCTCGGAAAACGCTAACTTTTCGTTGTCAAATGGAAGCACAAAGGCTTACTTTTATATGCGATTGTAGGAAATAGCTATTTGTGTATTAAGAGCGCAAAGTGATACTTTGTCGCGCGAGCCAGAATGTTGTCGTGCGACGCGATAGCGGAGCACGACAATCTGGCGAGAGCGACAAAAACACTTTGCGCTCGAAATACACACAAGATTTTTCCTACAATCGATTTTAAATTAAATTTTTGTTGCAAAAATGTAAAATTAATATTTTGACAACAAATAAAAATGTGATTATATCATCGGTAACCAAGAAACGCTCATTTCTAAAAACAAAAACTATTGTTTTACTGCATTGTTTTGATTTAGCGAGCGGGAAAATCAGCAAAAAGATCTAGAGCGGGAAAGTGACAACTCCTCGGAAAACGCCAACTTTTCGTTGTCAAATGGAAGCACAAAGGCTTACTTTTATATGCGATTGTAGGAAAAAATATTTGTAATACATTTTGTTAATTAAATATATTGGAAAATTATTATTAATTGCAATTTGTCTGATGATATTCAATTCTTTATTAAAACAAAAACTATCTAAAGGTACTTTAAATAATCGATAAAAGAAAGAGTGGAATGACGACATTTTTTGCGAATGAGGATGATTGGAATTAAAAGGAATAATACAGTCCGTGGTAGTAGATTTTCTAAAAATTTCAAATGTGAATCTAAAATTATTTTTAATTATTAAAATATCCAAAAAAGATAGTTGTTTATTTTGTTCAATTTCAATAGTAAATTTGATTTTAGAATGTATTGAGTTAATAAAATCCAAAAATTCATACAACTCATCCAAAGAGCCATTAAAAAGAGATAAAACATCATCCACATATCTATACCAAAACATAATTTTATTTTTAAATTTATTGTTGTTAAGTATTTTCTTTTCCAATGAGTTCATAAAAATTTCAGCTAAAAGAGGTGATAAATTAGATCCCATTGCAAGACCAATATTTTGTTCATAAAATTGGTTATTGAAAACAAAGAAATTTTGTTGCAGCGTTGTATTTAAAAGTAATAAAATATCTTGTAAATAAGGATTTTTGATATTATTTTCAATTAATAATGTTTTAACTAAATCAACACATTCGTTCGGAGGAATACTTGGGAATAGATTACTTACATCAAATGAAACTAAAATTGACGAAATAGGTATTTTAACGTTTTTAATTTTGTTAGTTAAATCTATCTATTAAAATTTAATAAATCTCTTAATAATGAGTTTAACCAAGATTATAATTTAGAAGCTGGAGAGTTTACAAAAGATACTACTGGTCGTATTGGTATATTTAGTTTATGAATTTTAGGCAGACCATAAAGTCTTGGTGGATAAGGATTCATCGGATATAATTTATATTTGTAACTATTATAGTGTTTCAATGTTTCAGAAATTTGGTCTAAAATAGATTTAAGTTTAATGAAATAAGAGTTACATGGATTTCGAGAAAGTATTTTAAAATCAGTAGAATCAAGAAAATTAAGAACTTTATCAATATAATCTTGTTTATTCAAAATAACAACACAATTACCTTTATCTGCTTTTGATACAATTAAATTTTGAGAAACACAACTTTTAGAAAAACTTTTAATAATTGAACGATTATTAAAATTACCAAAATATTTATTCGAATTTAATAAAATATTTGAGTTTTGTAATTTATTTACCAAATGACTTCTTATTGTATTTTTGTTTTCTAGATCACAAGAATCAATAATAGTTTCTGATTCTACAATTAGAGTTTCTATAATTTTACATTTTGATTTGTTATTGGAAGATATTGAAATATTAAATTTAAGACCTTGTTTTAAAAGAGAAGATTCTTCATCAGATAACACGTAATTTGAAAGATTCAGGATACGATCATGAAATTTATGGTTTGAATAGGAATTACTATAATCATCATTTTTCTTTTTATTATGAATGTTTTCAGACTTCAATATACTCAATTTCTTATCTAATCTCTTAAAAGAAATCTTACCAAAATATTCAGTTACATCTCTGCAATACTTGTCAAATTTATCAAATTCTATATAATTGAGAAAAGAATTAATTTTGAAGTAAAGAAATTTTAAAATATTGTTAATTAAATTAAGAGTGGCGTAATGATGTTTTAGTTAATTTCTTAACCAAATTTTCTTTCCTTTTTCTACGGCTATGTTTGCAGAGTGGGATTTATTGTTAGTTTTCAGATGTACAAATTTCGGAGTAACGTTGAACTTCAAGCAAGAATTGACAAACCAAATTTTTAATTGTGTTAATTTCCTTTTGATCATATATTTTTTGTAGTTTCGAACCAAATAAGCTTCACTAGCATTGGCAAATTTTTGTAAATGGTTCATTCTCAAATAGTAGTTGGAATTTTATATTTCGAAATATAAACACAAAGTACTACTATGAAAATCTTTATTGTGGCAGACTATAGTTTCGACTATTTAATTATAATCATTGTCAATGCCTAGAACATTATAAAATTAACTAACAATATATCAAATATAATCAATACATACCAAAAGAATATTAATTAAATAAGACAGATAATTATTTAAATGATTTTGACAAATTATTAAAATGAAAGTAGATAACTAGATGTATGAGATGTTGTATCCCTCTGGATTGTCGATGAAGGAAACTTTCAATAACTTTACTTAATTTGTTTATTTATACTTTATTTAAATTATAACTTTTATTTCTTGATAACAATTTACACTTGAATATGACTGGTTTTTCGATTTGTTTATCCGGGGGATTTTGATACAACACTATCTTACTTCTTCTCTATTCTTAGATTTTAAAGGGATGTAAAACAAACTGGAGGTGGTAGTTTTTACCTCTGTACAAATGTAGGGAAATCCGGGATAAATTATATAATTGCAAAGTTTGTTACAATAAACTTAATGGTACCAATAAAAATGGGAAATTTGGAATAAGTTATAAAACCATTATCTTATTTCTACAAATATACTTAAATGCTAATTAATACCTAATTAAATATAAAAGACTATGACAGAAAGGTTGTTCACCAATTGTTCTTGTGACAATAAAGATTTAATATATATAAAAGACTAATAAAGTAATTAGAAAAGGTTGGGTACACAACACGTCCCCCCTTAGTAAAAGATTTTATACCATAAAATCTTGAAAAATAAAAAAAAAACATATATAAAAAAATTTTGTAAAATACATATACATGGAACATCTTTATGTAAAATAACATTCAATACATAAAATTGGAACAACAAAATAACTAGAAAAATACATGTTTATATGTAATACAGTTTGTAACTCGGTTTTAATCTTGGTTGAATCCTCTTCCAATTCTTGGTCTTGCTAAGATTTTTTGATTTGACGACACTGAGGTTGATGGTTCGCTGGTTATTGCACGTTTCACTAGTGTTGGTTGTAACTCCAATTCTTCTTCATGGTAAATTCTACTATTACGATTTGACGAGTCAAACACATTTTGTTCCACTCGTATACATAGACCTTTCATACCACAGCAGGTAGATTGTTTATAATATTTGTAAATTTTGTATAAAATAAATAAAACAAATATAATTGCTAACGTATAAACAATAAATAAACTTGATTGTATAAAATGGATATGTTTCGTTTTTTCTTCCTCGGCTTCGGTTTCTTTCTTTATTTCATATAATTTATGTCCATATACACTTAACTCGTCGATATAATTTCCGTAACTTTCTAGCTTCATATCCAACCTTAATTTTGATTCGTTGAACTGTTTTTTTAACTTCTCATTGCAGCATACATCTTCGATTGTGATTTCCGGAATAAAATGTATGGGAATTTCCATGGCATTGATGACCGTTTGCGTATTTAATATGATGTTATTACCAAAAGCTTTGCACTCATCATGTATTGTCAGCAACCCAGTGTTTACAATTTTTAATCCATTGGGTTTATTTTTTTTTACAATTTAATGTCAATCTTTCTAATGTGGGTGAAACAAAGAGCCATGAATTCTTATTTAATAACTTTATAAAAATTGCTGAATTTAATTTTGCTATTCGAGTATCGCAAGTTTTTGATAAGCTTTGAATATTTTTAACTTTGAATAGGGAAATTTCGGCTGATGATTTGAATTGAATTGACGATTTTGATAATTATGACTTTGCTGATTGTTTGAATTGAATTGACGATTTTGATAATTTTGACTTTGCTGATTATTTGAATTGAATTGACGATTTTGATAATTTTGACTTTGATGATTGTTTGAATTGAATTGACTATTTATTGGATTATGTGATCTATAATTTTGCCTATTTTCAAATTGATTATTTGAATGTTGTTTTCGACAATTTGTATTATTGTGATTCGACATTTTACATAAAGTGCAAAATTGTGTGGCTCTAATAAAATTTGTATTTGAAAAATATTGTTTGTCTGAAATAATGTTGTTTTCTATTAATTGACATGATTCAATTGCGTTTTCTAAGGTTAAAAATATCATTGTAGTTGATGCATTCCTAATTGTACTATCTAAAAGACCACGTCTAAAGCAAACAGTTAAAAATTTATCGTTTGAATTTTTGATGTTTTGATAATTATTATCACTAGGATTATGTACATCTTGAAAAATACTTAACAAACGAGTTCCAAAATCTGTTACCGTTTCATTAGGTTTTTGACATTCACTACTAACTTTTATTTGCCAATCACCATTATTTTGCCTGACATTACAACATTCTTCCAGTGTTCTTTTTAAGTCAGCCCATCGAACAATATTTTTGTTTCGGCAGTAATCGAAAGCTTTTCTTTTTATTTTTGTGATGATAATTAACTTTACAAAATCTTCTAATAATTCATCATTTATGTAACTAGAAATTTGTTCACATTGATATATGAAACAATTCAAATCTTCAGAATTACCATTAAATTCTGGCAATAAATTAAGATATTTCATTATATCAGTGACTTCTTGCTCGACCATTTTGAATAATTGAATTGATTTTGGATTTTAATGATACTGGGTTTTTTGATTTTTAAACATGTGAGAAATACAAAACAAATGGTACTTACATTTGCATCATGATGTAGATTTTATTTGAAGTTCGATTTGATATTTGAAGTTTGACACAGGTTTGATGTTCTTGTTCTTCGCACTGGTTTGAATGCCGGTTACCGCTGCCACCAATTTGTTGTACCCCTCTGGATTGTCGATGAAGGAAACTTTCAATAACTTTACTTAATTTGTTTATTTATACTTTATTTAAATTATAACTTTTATTTCTTGATAACAATTTACACTTGAATATGACTGGTTTTTCGATTTGTTTATCCGGGGGATTTTGATACAACACTATCTTACTTCTTCTCTATTCTTCGATTTTAAAGGGATGTAAAACAAACTGGAGGTGGTAGTTTTTACCTCTGTACAAATGTAGGGAAATCCGGGATAAATTATATAATTGAAAAGTTTGTGTTACAATAAACTTAATGGTACCAATAAAAATGGGAAATTTGGAATAAGTTATAAAACCATTATCTTATTTCTACAAATATACTTAAATGCTAATTAATACCTAATTAAATATAAAAGACTATGACAGAAAGGTTGTTCACCAATTGTTCTTGTGACAATAAAGATTTAATATATATAAAAGACTAATAAGGTAATTAGAAAAGGTTGGGTACACAACAGAGATAAAATTTAAAACCGAATTAAAGAAATCAGTATATTCAAAATGAATTTGTTCATTAACACAATTCTCATTAATATTTCTTGAAGCTTTCAAAATTTCTAAATTTTCATAAATATTTAATCTTAAACCTTTATTGTCTAATTGTAAAATTCTGAAATCAGTTAATGGATCGAAATTATGTTTTGTATTAATTATATGATTAGCAAAAGCAGACTGTGTGTTATCTAAATTTAAATTACTAAATTGTCTAATCAATTTATTATGTTCTTTAACTCTAACTGAAATTTTTCTTCCTGATTGTCCAACATAAACTGTATTACAATTTTGACAAAATAATTTATAAACACCAGATTTATCTTTTGAACATATTTTATCTTTGGTGTTAATAATAAAAGTAGATAAATTATTATTAGTTTTCATTGAAATATTTATATCGAACTTTTTGAAAAATTTTGATAAATTATTAGAAATTTGGCCAAAATAAGATAAAGATCTATAATTAGGTGAAGATTCAGAATTTAAAATATAAAATTGTAATCTGTATTTTAAAAAATATTTGTAATACATTTTGTTAATTAAATATATTGGAAAATTATTATTAATTGCAATTTGTCTGATGATATTCAATTCTTTATTAAAACAAAACTATCTAAAGGTACTTTAAATAATCAATAAAAGAATGAGTGGAATGACGACATTTTTTGCGAATGAGGATGATTGGAGTTAAAAGGAATAATACAGTCCGTGGTAGTAGATTTTCTAAAAATTTCAAATGTGAATCTAAAATTATTTTTAACTATTAAAATATCCAAAAAAGATAGTTGTTTATTTTGTTCAATTTCAATAGTAAATTTGATTTTAGAATGTATTGAATTAATAAAATCCAAAAATTCATACAACTCATCCAAAGAGCCATTAAAAAGAGATAAAACATCATCCACATATCTATACCAAAACATAATTTTATTTTTAAATTTATTGTTGTTAAGTATTTTCTTTTCCAATGAGTTCATGAAAATTTCAGCTAAAAGAGGTGATAAATTAGATCCCATTGCAAGACCAATATTTTGTTCATAAAATTGGTTATTGGTTGTAGTACTTTGAGTTTATTTTATTGTTTATAATAAACACTACAATTTGAGAATGGACCTTTCACAAGGACAATTAGGATCTGACAGACCAGTATGCTATGCTTCTAGGACTTTGAATGAATCCGAACAAAGGTATATTACTATAGAAAAAGTATTACTAGCCGTTGTTTGGGCCGTGAAATATTTTAGGCCTTATCTATACGGGCGTAAATTTACTATATACTCGGATCACCGACCTTTAGTATGGTTGTCAAAATTTAAAGAACCTAATTCAAAATTTCAAAGGTGGAAAATCAAGTTAGACGAGTATGATTATGAATTAGTTTATAAAAAAGGAAGTATAAATACAAATGCAGATGCTGTCTCTAGAATTCAAATAAATACATTCTAAACAGATTCATTAGTAAATAATTGCGACGATGACGAAATTAACAGACTATTAGAAGACCTAACTGAGCCCCCGTTACAAAATATCCCACCCAGCGAAGTGGAAGACATTATTGAAGAACTAGAAGATAATGAAACTATAAACTCAAAGTCAAAATAAAGAAATATATGCAATCAAAATTTCAACAGACATAATAGATTCGAAACCAAACCAATATTTCATTTATGAGGTGCACACAAAACCAAAGCCAGTTAGAATAGAAACGGTTGGCAAAATATCAATATATCATGTTCAAATCAATAAAGACAATAATAAAAATGAAATAACTACATTTTTGAAGGAATATACAACAGATAAAAAAAATATTACTTTCATTTTGAATCCGATAGCTTGTTCATATCATTCATCAGAATTACTAGCGAACTATTTAATGTAGGTGGACCCGAAATAATATATTGTACAGAACGCAGAGAATTCTTAAAGGAAGCATTTATGATTCAGGAAGCAATACAAAACCAACATGAAAGTAAAACAAATCACAGAGGCATTGCGGAGACGTTAAAACAAATGCAGCGCAAATATTATTTCCCACTAATGCAAGAACATATCACTAATTTTATAGCAAATTGTGAAATTTGCAAAAGAAGCAAATATGAACGAAATCCGCCCAGAATAGAGATGATGCTGACAGATACCCCTCACAAACCCTTTGAAAAATTACACATTGACATATATACCCTGGAGAATACAAAATTTTTAACTATTGTAGATGCTTTTACAAAATTAGGACAAGCAATTGAAGTAAAATCAAAAAACGCGGTAGAAGTGTTAAACGCCCTAATTACATATTTTTCTTTTTACGGAGTACTAGAAACAATAAGCTCAGATCAAGGTTTAGAATTTTTCAACTATGTAATTAAAGAACTATTCGAAACACATAAAATTAAAATTCATTTTACTACCGCTAATCATCCAGAATCGAATGGATTGATTGAATGGTTTCACTCAACTATAGGTGAAGATATTCGAATATTAAAGACTAAACATAAAGAACCTATCCAACAACTATTGAAATATGCAATAATTGCTTATAACAACTCCATACATTCTAGCACTAAATTAACGCCACTAGAATTAACATTAGGGCACACCAAATTGAGGGACCCTTTTGACATATTCTATGATAAACAAATGTATAGTGACTACCTCCAAAAACATAAAGAAAAGTTATGCATTATGTATGACAAAATTTCAGAAAATTTAATACAAAACAAAAAAATTTCGTAAACGCAAGAAATGAAAAATCACAAAATCCATTTGCACTAGGCCAAAAAGTATACGAGACAAGTTATAAATATAAAAGAAACAAAACAGGCAAAAAATTTAATCGTCCTTTTACTATAATTAATATGTTACCGGGGAATAAAGCCATAATACAGAGAGAAGGAGGGAATAAAAGTAGTAAGAATTTAGGCAGAACAGTTCATTTAAAAAACCTAAGACGACCCATTGTTACAGACTCACCGTGATCTTCATCGCCTCAGCCATCGACCTCACGCGAGGCACAGACATTGAACTAAAACACATAACAGACAACCCCGGACTACTGCCCTTAAGATTGGGAATTGCCCAAAATACAATCGATCATTGGACCTTGATCCAAATCTTCGATCTATCTAGTTTAAGTTTAGAATATAATAAGTTAGTTAATAATTATCATAAACTTAATATTTCGTTTCACAATACACAATATGGCCTTAGTTATGCCAACGAGATGTATAACCACAGATATCTGTTAGACTATAAAATTAGCCAAACAAACGAAAAATTCAAACAAATAGTTGTTCAGAAACATAACCGACAAAAAAGAGGTCTAATAAACGGATTAGGCTCAGTTTGGACATCAATTACAGGCAATCTAGATCAGACAGATGCAGACCGATATGATACGGCAATTTCGCAGTTAAAAAATAATCAGCAGAAAGTTAAAACAATTATGGGACAACAACTAAGTTTAACAGAAAAAGCGCTACACGTATTTAACGAATCTATGTCCAAACACAATCAAGTACTGTTAAAAAGTAGAATTTTGCAAATAGAGGCAGCAATGAAAAAGACTGCATTACAATCAGTTAAAGATTATACATTTATTATAACAAATTCAATCTTTACTCAATTGCTAGCTGCAATTGAAATAATTTCACAAATTCTAGACAATATTGAAAACGCCACTTTTGCTAAATTAAACACATTACATCCATCTATTATAAATTATGATGAACTTAAGAGAGAATTGTCTTACATAAAATCAAACATAAAAAGTAGTGAAATGCCCTATGACTTAGAAGATGAAAATATAATTAATTATTACTCAGTAATTAATATTAAAGGTTACATTAATGAAAATCAGGTTATATTTGTTTTAAAAATCCCATTAGTAGAAAAAATTAAGTATAGCTATTATCAATTATTTTCCCTTCCAATCTTTAAACAAAATCAATTTAATATAATTATTCCAAAAACCAAATACCTTATCCTAACTGAAAAACGATTTGGATTATTAAATAAACAATGTAAAGAAACAAATCCCATGCGTTTTTTGTGTGAAGAAGAGACAACATCGCCAACAACAGACAATAATCCTTGTGAAGTGGACCTAATAAATTTCGCGAATCACTATAATAGCTGCAAAATAATAAATAGTCAGTTGTCAAGAACTAAAATTCAAAAAGTGTCAAATAATAAATGGATTGTCGTGACAAACAATGATACTACTGTATCAAGCAAATATGACGACAATGAAGATAAATTTGTGCTACACGGAACTTATGTAATAACCATTCCCAAATCATGTGAATTGTACATCGAAAATGAACTTTTAAAATCCCACCAAACTTCGAATCCATCAATAAAACATATAAATTTGCCTAATATAAAAATCCCAAACCAATTCAACAACATCATAGAAGATTCAACGTCAGTGCGGCTACAATTGGACGATGTTCATCCTAATGAATTAAAAGACATAAATATTCAAATACAAAATACGAAGCAACAAATTGAATCAATAGAACCTGTAAAATTCCATTTTAATAACATTAGTTTGTATACCATTATATTATATGTAACCATTATTTTAGTTGTAATGTATAGTTTCATCAAAATCTCGTACCCATATTTAATAAAAAAAAAAGAATTCTAACCCAAATATTATCAAAGATCCGTTTAGCGAGATCGAATTGAAAAATCATGGTGTTTAACCGTAATTTTTCAACTTTGGCAGGGAGGTGTTACATTGTCACGTACTATAGGTATTGTTACGAGATAACGTAGAGACAATACAGATAAACATATGTATCTTCTTGTAAACATCTTACTAGCTTGCAGTTTTAGGATATTAGATACTAGTTTTATCATCATTTCTTAAATGTTATAAATATAGGTAATAAGCAAGAATAGGCATCATTATTCTAATGTTCTTTCTAACATTGTAGTCGTTAGTTTAATTTTCAATAAATCTTTTTAAAAAAGCATCGAGCTTTCTTAAAATCCTAATTGGTTATTTAATGAAAATAAATCTGCAAATACCAGATATCTTAAAACTAACTCCGACTAATGCTAATCTTATAATAAGTATGTTACTCATACAAAATGAACAAAAGTTTAGAACGAACCACGTGTAACCGAATTACCGAAAACCAATAAATTCATACTTTAAACCCTCATTAAATACATTAAACATTACATACCTGCAAATACCAGATGCACTGCAAAAGGTGGACCGCTAAATTGACTCACACTTTCAGGTAATTAGCCCGTGGATACTCTTAGACTATACGCTCACTAAACAACCTAATTCGCACACGAACGATGTTGAAAAGACCTATCGTCGTTAGCAATAATTTCAAGAAACGCGGCGCGTGAGCGCAAGACTATCCAGGAATGCGGAAAAAACCCTAATAACTGTAGCAGAGGAACCAGGCAACGCTGGTTACTTGAGAGTGCCCCGAAAGTAGGTGCCTAGTTATAACTATAACTTACCGATGGATTCACCGTCACAAGGCCTTGTTTGGGGCGGACTGGTATTTTTGTTGTTATGCAAATTAAACAGTGAGAAATGTACTTTTTTACAAACGAATTCATACGCAGAAACCAAAATTTTTCTTTAATTTTATTCAATGTCTTCTCCCAGCCCACGTGGCATTGCTCATCGTGATATATTCTCAAGAGTCCTAACCTACTACCTTTTGGAACAAAATATCGTAGAATTGTTTGACCATTTCCTTGCTTAATTTTTCGATATAATAAATTATTTTGCAACTGATAATCGCTAACGAGTGAATCGCCATTTTTGAGGTTTTTGATTATCGATTGGGATTCGAGATCCTTATCTTGTTCCACTGTTAACCATGAATTTTTAAAAACTAAATTTACTTTGTAATTTTTGATTGGAGGGTTGCGACCATAGATAATATACATGAGCTACGTATTTTCCTTTTCTATATTCGATTTCAAAATTAAAGTCTTGGAGGTACCCCCACACAAGTCTAGCTACACAAGGTACAAGATCCTTTTTATTCATTGTAGCCTTGATTGAGTTGCAATCCGTCACAATTTTAAATTTGAGTCCTAGTAGGTACACTTTAAATGTTTTAAAGCGTTAACAATTGCGAGGGTTTCTAACTCATACGAGTGGTATTTAGATTCGTTAACCGACGTACGTTTACTAAAATATGCAACAACTTTAGATTGATTATCATGTTTTTGAAATAGAATTGCGCCGTAACCGATAGCACTGGCGTCGGTATGAAGTTCTGTAATTAAAGTAGGTTCAAATATTGAAAGTAACGGTTTGGCGCTCAAATGTTTGATGACATAATTTTTTGCCTCTCGTTGCGGACTATTCCATGACCAACTTTGATTGTTTTTTGTTAAGTTTGTTATACAAGCAGTTCGTGTCGCGAATTCCGGAATAAACTTTCTAAAGTAACCGGCTAAACCCATAAATTGGCGTACCTGTTTTACGTTCTTAGGTTTCGGAGAATTAATTAGTGCAGCAATTTTGCTTTCGCTAGGCCGTATATCTTCCTAAGCAACTGGCGTCCGATCACGATTTATTCGGTTATTCGACGCATCATTGAAAAGACCATTGATCAAAAATTGAAACTTCAAGTGCAAATCAACTGTAACCAACGTGGTTTTGTCTCCGGCTTACCTGGTTGCCATATCAACACGAGGCTGGTTAACGGTTGTCTGCTTTCACAAAACAGTATTAAAGTGAACATAGGCAAGAGTGAAAATAAACCGATTCGTGTCTTTACAATGACAACTTTGATTACAATGAAATATGTGACAGTCCTTTTGCCCAAGCCTACGGATACAAACTGTCCGACCGTTTTGATCCACTGAGTCTGTCGGGTTTTGCCGATGATCAAGCCGTCACTGCTAACTTGGCTGAATCTGCCATGAGAGTTATTCAACAGAGTAACAGTTACTAGCTTGAGAGTGGTCATGATCTGTAACAATATATTTAATTACATATCTATTCGTGGAAGTGTTTTAACCTATTTATAATATAAATAGTACATATTATAATATAAAATAGTACATATTATATATATAAAATATATTATATATAGTATGTGGTCTGTAACAATTTGAAATTTTCGGCCATATAAATAGGGTCTGAAGTATTTAACTCCATATACGATTGCCAAAAGTTCTTGTTCAATTACTGAGTAGTTTTTTTCTGCTTTGTTTAGGGTACGACTGGCAAACGCCACTGGCAAATCTTTCCCTATCACTCCCTGCGATAACACTGCTCCAATGCCTTTCTTACTCGCGTCTGTTGTCAGAATAAAAATTTCTTTAAAGTTTGGGAACTGTAATATTGGCGGGCTTATCAATTTTTCCTTTAATATATTAAATGCTTCTATGCAAAATGCATCAAACATAAATGGTACATCCTTTTTCAATAGATTAGTTAGAGGTTGGGAAATTTTGGAAAAATTGTTAATGAATCTACGATAGTAAGAAGTTAGCCCCAAAAATGATTTTACTTCCTTTTGACATCGCGGCACAGGAAAGTTTTTGACACCTTATGTTTTATTGGTATCCGGTTTTATACCATCTTTAGAAATTACGTGACCCAAGTATAATACTTCCTTTCTTAAAAATTGACATTTGGTAGGGTTTAACTTCAAATTATGCTGTCGTAATCTTTGAAAAATATCAACTAACTTAGAATTATGATCGTATAAACTAGAACCATAAATTACTATGTCGTCAAGGTAAACAAAACACTTTATACCTTGCAATCCTGTTAACACGCAATTCATTAATCGTTGGAAAGTCGCGGGAGCCCTCTTGAGTCCCATGGGTAAGCGATTCCATTTAAAGTGCCCATGAGGAGTACTGAATGCAGTATAAGGTTTTGACGAATCGTCTAATAAAATTTGATGAAACCCATCAGCTAAATCAATGACGCTAAAATATTTTTAACTCCCTAATTGGTCTAATATGGATGTTATATTAGGCAAAGGGTATGCGTCCGCAATTGTATGATCGTTTAACTTCCGAAAATACTACTACCCTCCAACGTTTATTTCCATCTTTGTCTGCCTTTTTTGGTACTAATAATAACGGTGAATTAAAAGGGGATTTACTAGGCTGAATAAAATCATCTTCCATCATTTTGTCGATTTGATCTTGGATTTCAGTTTTTTGGCTTTCGGGTAATCTATAAGGTCTTACATTTATAGGATTTGTATTAGGTAATAAGAGAATAGAGTGCGTTATAAGGCTTGTAGAAGTTAGTTTATCATGACCTTTTAGAAAAAAGAGATCATTATACTCTCTGGAAATGCGCAATATCGAGATTTTTTCTTCGGAATTTAAATGCTGACTATCTACTTGACTTTCTATGCATTCGAATCTATCTAAATCATTCTCGCTCGAAATGCTAATAATGTCGAAATTGTCCATATTACTTGTTTCAATGTTTAAATTTATTAATTTTACATCTGTTTCTGTAGAATTTATTAATCCCAAATAACACATATTATTATGGGGTTTTACGTAGTGCCGGGACTTTTCAAAATATTGTATTCGAATATTCGTGCAAGTATTTTGACGAATATTCGAATAATTCGCGATTATTCGAATAATCACGAATATTCGAATATTTACCAATATTCGAATAGTCACGAATATTCGAATAGTCACGAATATTCGAATTGTCACGAATATTCGAATAGTCACAAATATTCGAATAGTTACGAATATTCGAATTTTCACAAATATTAAAATACTCACGAATATTCGAATAGTCACGAATATTCGAATTTTCACAAATATTCAAATAGTCAACAGTAATACCACAAGACCTTTACAAATAGCCGGCTATTTTTTTTTTTTTTTTCATTAATTTATCAAGAAAGCTTGCATTTTAATAATTTAAACGAGAACTTATCAAGCAATAATAATCTGATTAAAGCCCGAGAGTTTTAACTCGAGGCTTTAATCTTTGATTATTAATGTTTGATAAGTTCGAGTTAAATTATTTAAAAATGCAAGATTTGAGATAAATTATAAAAAAAAATAGCCGATATTGTAAAGGTCGAGTGGTATTTAGAAAGATTATTTATTGAATGAAAATTTTGATCGCTTCTCAATTGCTTTTCAATACGCGCCGTCACTGTGACGTCAGAGCGGCCATCTTAAACTTGGAAAAATCCAAACAAAACAATTTTATACGGCAATTTTCGGTTTTTTTTAAATATTTGCGGTGATTTTAATTGTGTATGTGATATTTGTTGGCCAGAATATTTTACGTGTGGTAAGCTTTAAAATAACATATATAAATCTATGTAATTTACTCTGGTTTGTTTTAGAATTCCATATTACTATCGTTTAGTGCACATAACCTCACTTTTTGGAGTTGTTTATATCGACTTTTTTTCGTTTTCTATTAACTTGAGATGGCAGATAAGCATATAATATCGTTTCTGACGATGGCAACTGCATATACACGCAGTCTTCGATACTTTTTTATAAGAAAAGCTAAAATAAATAGGTATATTCAAATGTTTATTGACAATCATAAGTTTAGTTATTTACCGCAGCAATTTCAACCATTGTCTTCTAGTTTTTAAATCTTTTGGAATAGTAAAAAAACGACATGTTTCTCTGTTGTTGTAATGAGTACAACCATAAGCCAAACATTTAGTGATTTGTGTACTGTTTTATTCATTGAAAGAATCCAACAAGTGAGGTTATGTGTACTAAAATTATAGTTTTATGGAATTCTAAAACAAACCGGCATGAAATAAATGGATTTTTATATGTCATTTTAAAGCTTACCACATATAAAATAATCTGGCTACCAAAAATCACATACCAAATTAAGTTCCCACCAATTAATAAACATTAAAAGAAAATTGACTAATAAATTTAGTTTGTTTGGATAATTGCAAAATAAAGATGGCGGGTGATGATCTCATCAGTGACGGCGCGTATTGCTTTTGCAGTAAAGTTATAACATGTAAAACTGTCAAAATTAAATTCGCGTCGCCTACTTCAAATTTAAAAATGTCACGTGATCGGATATTGATACCTATTAAAATAGTCGCCGAATATTATTAGTGACGAATATTATTAATAGTGACGAATATTATTCATGTATAGGTATAGGTCACATATATCGATCGAGGTATAGGTCACATACATCGATCGATATTCGATACACCTCAAAGCGAAACTGCTAAAAAAATCGAAACTAAAGGAAAATATTAAAAGAGGATATAATACATATAAATAAATAAGATACAAATTAAATTATTAATTATATTATAGAATCGTTTATTTATTTATATTTATTTATAAATAAAATAAATAACAAAAATAAAATTTTATAGAACATTATATAAAAAATAAAAAGTTTTATATATTATAAACATAAAAATAAACAGTTTTAGTCTAGTAACTAGAACATTATAAAAAATAAAATGTCATATGTCATAATAACGATATTATTAAAAAAATAAAAATTCGCTGGAAATGAGATTCCACAGTACTTCTTTTGTTGCAATATTAAAATTTGTTATTCAAATTTTTAGAATTTTGAGGCATCTTTTACTAAAAAAAAATTCGCTGGAAATGAGATTCCACAGTACTTCTCTCGTTGCTATATTAAAATTTGTTATTCAAATCTTTAGAATTTTGAGGCATCTTTTACTGAAAAATTTTATGGGGTATTTAAAAATGCTTTTTAAATTTTAACTAGGAACAAAATTTTAAACCAATTTAAGCGATAAAGTTGAAACGTGTGTATGAAAAGTTTAAAAAGTGAAAAATTTGTTGTAGGTACTCTAATTTAATGAAACTATTTGAAGCTAGATTTAAAATTACCAATATAAATTAATGTTTGAAGTAAATCCTAGCGCTATCAGTGTAAGGGGTGTGTTAAGGGTTAAAAACATGAATTGAGGATTCTAGGACATTTTTGATTAAACTAGTTTAAATTATATTTCAATTTATTATTAGAAAACAAATTTAAAAGAAATCTGACAAATCCAACTGTAAGGGGTGCATTAGGGGTTACAATTGTAATATGTAGGTCCTACCCTAATTTTAATTTAATTAACTAAATAATGATAAGTTAAGTAAGTTAAATTACTACTAGGATCCAAATATGAAAGAAATCCGAGCATTTTGACTGTACATGGTATGTTAAGGGTTGAAATTGCAAAATAAGGGTCGCATACTATTTTAAATTATATTATTCGTAAATATGTTTAAAATGTATAGTAGAAATCGAATATGAAGAAAATCCGAACCATATGACTCAAACTCTATATTGGAGGGGTGGGGGTGTGTGTTGAGGGTCGAAAATTATTTTTACTCACTTTTTATGTAAATATTACTAAAATAACTGATGGAAAAGTGTGGGTAATGCTGCCACATAAGAATCACAACACCGGCAATTTTTGAACAATTAACTTAAATGGCAAATGGGTCGTAGGGGCTTATTTTTAGGGGATGAAACTTTTACCAGCATTTTCTTCAATGTATCCCTGATATGTATACCAAATTTGGTCCAAATCAAATATTCCTCCTGGCAGGTATTCACGTTACAACTTATTCATTTTTACAACTTTTTGACCCTTCAACCCTTAATAAAAATTCAACCCTATAATAAACTCAAGATTTTTTGAGAGCATTCACCACTTGGGGTATACACGAAACATATGTTCAATATTTGGTCAAAATCGGTCAGCGACTTTAGAAGATTAAGTGGATCTACCGATTTTGCCATTTTTAGCATGTTTTTGGCCTATAACGCGCAGGTCTTTGAGAATTTTATAAACTTTTTTTCTTCGATATCATCTATGGGCAGGTAGAAAAAAAGGACGCAAATTTTGCTTTAATCGGGTCAGTAGATTCCAAAATATAGTGGTTTAAAGAATTGCACAGACCGACAGACCGACAGACCGACAGACGGAAATTAGTGAATATGATTTTCGTAATCTACGCATTCTATAATGTAGAAAAAAGTGAAATTTGGAGAAATTTTTTTTTTCATGAATACAATACTTCCTCTACGAGAGAAGTAATTATCGGGTTATTTAAAAATGTTTTTAAATTTTAACTAGGAACCAAATTTTAAACAAATTTAAGCGATAAAGTTGAAAGGTGTGTATGAAAAGATTAAAAAGTGAAAAATTTGTTGTAGGTACTCTAATTTAATGAAACTATTTGAAGCTAGATTTAAAATTACCAATATAAATCAAGGTTTGAAGTAAATCCTAGCACTATCAGTGTAAGGGGTGTGTTAAGGGTTAAAAACATGAATTGAGGATTCTAGGACATTTTTGATTAAACTACTTTGAATTTTATTTCAATTTATTATTAAAAAACAAATTTAAAAGAAATCTGACAAATCAAACTGTAAGGGGTGCATAAGGGGTTACAATTGTAATATGTAGGTCCTACCTTTACTTTAATTTAATTAACTAAGTAATGATAAGTTAAGTAAGTTAAATTACTACTAGGATCCAAACTTGAAAGAAATCCGAGCATTTTGACTGTACATGGTATGTTAAGGGTTGAAATTGCAAAATAAAGGCTGCATACTATTTTAAATTATATTATTCGTAAATATGTTTAAAATGTATAGTAGAAATCGAATATAAAGAAAATCCGAACCATATGACTCAAACTCTATATTGGAGGGGTGGGGGTGTGTGTTAAGGGTCGAAAATTATTTTTACTCACTTTTTATGTAAATATTACTAAAATAACTGATGGAAAAGTGTGGGTAATGCTGCCACATAAGAATCACAACACCGGCAATTTTTGAACAATTAACTTAAATGGCAAATGGGTCGTAGGGGCTTATTTTTAGGGGATGAAACTTTTACCAGCATTTTCCTCAATGTATCCCTGATATGTATACCAAATTTGGTCCAAATCAAATATTCCTCCTGGCAGGTATTCACGTTACAACTTATTCATTTTTACAACTTTTTGACCCTTCAACCCTTAATAAAAATTCAACCCTATAATAAACTCAAGATTTTTTGAGAGCATTCACCACTTGGGGTATACACGAAACATATGTTCAATATTTGGTCAAAATCGGTCAGCGACTTTAGAAGATTAAGTGGATCTACCGATTTTGCCATTTTTAGCATGTTTTTGGCCTATAACGCGCAGGTCTTTGAGAATTTTATAAACTTTTTTTCTTCGATATCATCTATGGGCAGGTAGAAAAAAAGGACGCAAATTTTGCTTTAATCGGGTCAGTAGATTCCAAAATATAGTGGTTTAAAGAATTGCACAGACCGACAGACCGACAGACCGACAGACGGAAATTAGTGAATATGATTTTCGTAATCTACGCATTCTATAATGTAGAAAAAAGTGAAATTTGGAGAAATTTTTTTTTCATGAATACAATACTTCCTCTACGAGAGAAGTAATTATCGGGTTATTTAAAAATGTTTTTAAATTTTAACTAGGAACCAAATTTTAAACAAATTTAAGCGATAAAGTTGAAAGGTGTGTATGAAAAGATTAAAAAGTGAAAAATTTGTTGTAGGTACTCTAATTTAATGAAACTATTTGAAGCTAGATTTAAAATTACCAATATAAATCAAGGTTTGAAGTAAATCCTAGCACTATCAGTGTAAGGGGTGTGTTAAGGGTTAAAAACATGAATTGAGGATTCTAGGACATTTTTGATTAAACTACTTTGAATTTTATTTCAATTTATTATTAAAAAACAAATTTAAAAGAAATCTGACAAATCAAACTGTAAGGGGTGCATAAGGGGTTACAATTGTAATATGTAGGTCCTACCTTTACTTTAATTTAATTAACTAAATAATGATAAGTTAAGTAAGTTAAATTACTACTAGGATCCAAACTTGAAAGAAATCCGAGCATTTTGACTGTACATGGTATGTTAAGGGTTGAAATTGCAAAATAAAGGCTGCATACTATTTTAAATTATATTATTCGTAAATATGTTTAAAATGTATAGTAGAAATCGAATATAAAGAAAATCCGAACCATATGACTCAAACTCTAAATTGGAGGGGTGGGGGTATGTGGTAAGGGTCGAAAATTATTTTTACTCACTCTTTATGTAAATATTACTAAAATAACTGATGGAAAAGTGTGGGTAATGTTGCCATATAAGAATCACAACACCGTCAATTTTTGAACAATTAACTTAAATGGCAAATGGGTCGTAGGGGCTTATTTTTAGGGGATGAAATTTTTACCAGCATTTTCTTCAATGTATCCCTAATATGTATACCA
Organism: Cryptophagus acutangulus; assembly: GCA_963556235.1. Lineage (NCBI taxonomy): Eukaryota > Metazoa > Arthropoda > Insecta > Coleoptera > Cryptophagidae > Cryptophagus > Cryptophagus acutangulus. The sequence continues at coordinate 6,079,792 of OY744568.1, forward strand.
AATTTGGTCCAAATCAAATATTCCCCCTGGCAGGTATTCACGTTACAACTTATTCATTTTTTCAACTTTTTGACCCTTCAACCCTTAATAAAAATTCAACCCTATTATAAACTACAGATTTTTTGAAAGCATTCACCACTTGGGGTATACACGAAACATAAGTTCAATATTTGGTTAAAATCGGTCAGCAACTTTAGAAGATTAAGTGGATCTACCGATTTTGCCATTTTTAGCATGTTTTTGGCCTATAACGCGCAGGTCCTTGAGAATTTCCTAACTTTTTTTTTCTTTGACCTAATCAATGGGCAGGTAGAAATAAAGGACGCAAATTTTGTTTTAATCGGGTCAGTAGATTCCGAAATATAGTGGTTTAAAGAAATGCACAGACCGACAGACCGACAGACGAAAATTAGTGAATATGATTTTCGTAATCTACGCATTCTATAATGTAGAAAAAAGTGAAATTTGGAGAATTTTTTTTTTTCATGAATACAATACTTCCTTTACGAGACAAGTAATTAAACGTAGTCTATAATTTTATGGACTTAAAAACTTAAAAAGTTAAAAAATAAAAACCATAAAAGTTATTTTAAATTTGTACAATATTGCCCGGAAAAAAAAATCTAGTGGCGATTTTTTTTCAATAGAGGTTCTTCTAGTGGTTGCTCGTCTAATTCTTGTTCTTGCAATAGTTCAGTTTTTAATAACTGTTTGACTTTTGAGATCGAGCCAAATGTTCTCTCTACATTTTTAAAGCGAGGGTCGAGAAAAGTGCAAATGTCGATTAATTCGACTTTGATAGAAGTACCAACGGAATATGAAAAAATGTTTGGATATCTTATTTTTAGTTCCTTTTCTGCAATACTTTTGTAATATTTTCCATCTATATAGTCAGGGGTGTCTTCTTTTAATAAAAAGTTTTTCATTAATGATTGCAATAAAGGCACCACTATTGAAAGAGTCGGCTCATTTTCTGATGATAAAATGACAGTTAACAATTTAAACGGTTGAAACAATTTTGTTAAAACTTCTATTGTAGTCCATTGTATCTCAGATAGTATAAAAGGTTCAGCCTGTGCTCTATAAGTAATATTTATATCTGACAAAACTCCTGTAATCGCTTCACGTTGTTCTAAAATTCGTTCAAACATAGAAAATGTAGAGTTCCATCGTGTTTTTACAGCCTGAATCATTTTATGAACTGGTAGTCCAAGTTGTATTTGCTAAGACTCTAATGCTTTTGTGGCAACATTAGAGTGCTTAAAGTGGCCTACTATCGAAGAACACTTTACGATAATTGGTTCAATTTTACTATCCTCTAAAATTTTGTTAATGACTAGTTGCAGAGAATGCGCAAAGCAACATACGGAATTGTTGAAATAAGGCGATGATTGAACTGCGCTAACAATATTTCGGGCATTATCATGTACGATTGCAATACATTTGTTTTCAAAATTCCAGTCTTTTAGAATCATTTCTAATTTATCCGTTAAATTTGGTGCACTATGTGGTTATATTATGCGAAATAGCAGTCCAATCTTTGTTTATATAATGAAGTCAATGTTATATAAAACTCGTTATTTCTAGAGCTCCAACCAGTTATTTCTAGAGCTTTTGAACCAAAACGAAGTATTATATTTATATTTTTATAACATTATAATAATGATTAGGTGTAAAATTATAAATAAAAAATTACCAAATGGAATACCGAACCAGATCTAGTGGATTCTCCCAAATTATAACACAAACTAAACCTTCGTCTAAACTCGAGTCTAAACTCTAAACTAAACCTACCAAAAATCTAATTTCATACCATTAAAATAAACTAAATAACAAAAAAAAAATATTTTCGAACCAAAAAAAAAATTATTAAGTCTTCATTTAATCAAACTTATGGGTAATGGGTCACTTTGTAATCTTGAATAAAATTAAATTATGTACGTACCTACCTGTTTAACAATGCATTATGTTTTGTTCGCAAATGCGTCTATAAATTACTAGTAGTAGTTTTGTTCTTACACGGCACAGATTTGGCGAATTCACAAAAATTGCATTTTACGATATTGTTCCCATTAGAAAAGTAAGACCAGACTTTACTTTTATAATTCATTTTAAATTTGAATGTTCTTACTTCTTATACTATTTAAGAATAATAGAAATAGAAAAGTAGAAAATAAAAATAAAATAATGTACAAAGTTTGTTTGTGTGATATTTAATCTAGTTGCTATGAGGTTGATTTAATTTAATCAGAATACCATTTATGTGACGTAATCACCTCGTCATTCTGTTGATTTTGGTTGCTAAGAAGTTATTCAATATAAAGGGCGATTTTATATAAATTAGAGTTAGTTGTGATTGATAAGAGCTGTCATAAAGAACTAATGTCATAATAATAATAATAAAGAACTCATTACAACTTCAGAAGAGGGATTTGATCCAGGTTTTGCCCACAATATTTCGATTTATTTGGTCCAGTTCCGTTTTCCGATTTAATTGGTCCAGTTCCGTCTACCGTTTTCCGATTTATTTGGTCCAGTTCCGTCTTCCATTTCCAGATTTATCTGCTCCAGTTCCGTCTGCTGATTAATTACGGTGAATTTTTACATTTTATAAAATTGTTTTGTTGAAACGATTGACTTTATTAATTATGGCGGATAATATGAATCAAGCCGAATTAATCAGATGGCTTAAAAAAAATAAAATTGAGATTCCGCGGAGAGCTTCTCTAAATAAATTACGGCAATTGTACAATGAAAATGATGAAGTCGAAATTTCATTTAAAAGTAAAAAATCAATTGCTGATGCTGACGAAGAAGCTGCAATAGATGCAGAATTACGTGTTTTAGAAAAACGGCGACGTTTAAAGGAATTACGACGTGAATTAGCCGCTGATACTTTTAATGATCAATTGCCAACATTTAAAGACATTAAGCATGCTGTTATTCCATTTACGGGCACTGATTGTTATAATGCTAATAAATGGTTGAATGATTTTTATCGCACTTGTAATTCTGTTCATGGAGATGATGCATTTCGTTTAAAATGCTTACGTCGTTTAATGAAACCTGATACAGAAGCTGAATGGTTTTTGCGTACCGATGATTCTAATAATTATCAAGAATTTCGTGCTAATTTTTTGCAAAATTTTGGCCAGATTTACTCTATTTCTGAAATAATCGATAAATTAAAGAAAACAACTTTTAGTTCCGCAAAAACCTCTATTATGGGTTAAATTTTGAAGATGCAAGAAATTGCTGCTCGAGCTAGTATTAATGAACTTGAGACAGTGCACTTCATAATTAATGGTTTTCGAGATCGTTCTTCAAATATTACTATTTTGTATCCAGCTCAAAACCTTACACAATTAAAGAAATTGTCACATCGATATGCGCAACTACGTCAATTGTATCCTACTCAGTTCAATTCATTAACTCGCAACAGTTGTGATCAACGTGAAAAATTGCAAGTTTCAAAATCGTATGGTACAACTGAAGTCAATTCGATACGATGTTATAATTGTTCCGGCGCAGGTCATTTATCAAGATCATGTCCAGAACCAAGACGAGAGCCTGGTTCATGTTTTAGATGCGGTTCGTCACCACATACTATTCGTGATTGTCCGAAACCAGCTCCAAAGAAGATTGGCCAAGTTGCGTTAGTTGATGAATTTGGTTCCAAATTGGAAAACAATAATTTAATTATAAATGAATTAAGTCAAACTTTGTCGGAGATAAATACGGTAAGTGTTGCTTTTCCTTCTGATGATGTGGTGCAGACATGTAATACTTTTGTTTCTCTTTTTGATACTGGTAGTCCGATTAGCTTGATGAGACATTCTGATGTGTCCAAGCCATTGATAAATTTAATGCAATATTCTGGATTCAAGGGGCTTGGCAATTTTCGATTATGCACTTTTGGAGAAACTACTATTCAAGTAACTTTTCGAAATGTTTGTATAGCTATTAATGTTCATATTGTTCCTGATACATTTAATCCATTTTCATTGTTATTGGGTCAAAATTTTCTCAATCCATTTAATATCAAACTCTCTTTAATAAATACAATTCCAAATAAAATGTTGAAACCTAAAATTGAGATTATTACTAATTCTGAAAAAAGAAAAAGAAAAAATTCTGATAAAGTATTACATTGTGTGTACTCATCATTGGGAAAAATGAGTCCAAATATTGTTTCCACGTGTAAGTCATGCCATGAGTCCCTATATGATAAAAATGTGATATTTGATGATGTGGACATTTCGGACAACGTTGATCATTACCTTCCGTATATTTTTGCTATTACTTCTCTTGTAGAGAAAGTATTGTATTCATGAAAAAAAAAAAAAAAATCTCCAAATTTCACTTTTTTCTACATTATAGAATGCGTAGATTACGAAAATCATATTCACTAATTTCCGTCTGTCGGTCTGTGCATTTTTTTAAACCATTATATTTCGGAATCTACTGACCCGATTAAAGCAAAATTTGCGTCCTTTTTTTTTACCTGCCCATGGATGATATCGAAGAAAAAAGGTTTATAAAATTCTCAAAGACCTGCGCGTTATAGGCCAAAAACATGCTAAAAATGGCAAATTCGGTAGATCCACTTAATCTTCTAAAGTTGCTGACCGATTTTAACCAAATATTGAACATATGTTTCGTGTATACCCCAAGTGGTGAATGCTTTGAAAAAATCTGGAGTTTATTATAGGGTTGAATTTTTATTAAGGGTTGAAGGGTCAAAAAGTTGTAAAAATGAATAAGTTGTAACGTGAATACCTGGAAGGAGGAATATTTGATTTGGACCAAATTTGGTATACATATCAGGGATACATTGAAGAAAATGCTGGTAAAAGTTTCATCCCGTTAAAATAAGCCCCTACGACCCATTTGCCATTTCAGTTAATTGTTCAAAAATTGCCGGTGTTGTGATTCTTATATGGCAGCATTACCCACACTTTTCCATCAGTTATTTTAGTAATATTTACATAAAGAGTGAGTAAAAATAATTTTCGACCCTTACCACACACCCCCTCCTCTCCCATATAGAGTTTGAGTCATATGGTTCGGATATTTTTCATATTCGATTTCTACTATACATTTTAAACATATTTACGAATAAAATAATTTAAAGAAGTATGCGACCCTTATTTTGCAATTTCAACCCTTAACATACCATGTACAGACAAAATGCTCGGATTTCTTTCAAATTTGGGTAGTAGTAATTTAACTTACTTAACTTATCATTATTTAGTTAATTAAATTAAAATTAGGGTAGGACCTACATATTACAATTGTAACCCCTAATGCACCCCTTACAGTTTGATTTGTCAGATTTCTTTTAAATTTGTTTTCTAATAATAAATTGAAATATAATTTAAACTAGTTTAATCAAAAATGTCCTAGAATCCTCAATTCATGTTTTTAACCCTTAATTTTAAATCTAGCTTCAAATAGTTTCATTAACTTAGAGTACCTACTACAAAATTTTTCACTTTTTAATTTTTTCATACACGTTTCAATTTTATCGCTTAAATTTGTTTAAAATTTGGTTCCAAGTTAAAATTTAAAAAGCATTTTTAAATAACCCGATATATTTTTTTCAGTAAAAGATGCCTCAAAATTCTAAAAATTTGAATAACAAATTTTAATACAGCAACGAGAGAAGTACTATGGAATCTCATTTCCAGCGAATTGATTCTAGTAATGAATCTGCAGAATTATATGATATTAATCCTAAACTTAATTTGAATCATCGTGAGTCAATTCGAAAAATTATTGATGATGATTATTTAGATTTATCAAATATACCTTTTGTTGAAGATAATTATGAAATGAAATTACGATTGAACTCGGACATTCAGATCAGTTCATCACCAAGACGGCTTTCTTATAATGATCGACGTGTAGTTGATGATATTGTCAGTGATTTATTACAGAAAAACTTTATACGACCAAGTCATTCTCCGTATGCATCGCCAATAGTTTTAGTGTCTAAGAAAACTGGTGAGAAACGCATGTGCATTGATTATCGTCCATTAAACAAAATTACAATTCGTGATAGTTACCCATTACCTCTTATTGATGATTGCTTGGAGCGAATGGAAGGTAAACAATATTTTACAGTACTTGATCTTAAAAATGGTTTTCATCAAGTGAAAGTTTCTAATAACTCAATTCAATACACTTCATTTGTTACACCTAGTGGCCAATATGAATACACTCGAATGCCGTTTGGTTTACGCAATGCTCCTGCCGTTTTCCAACGATTTATCAATTATGTCTTACAGTCCTTCATTCAAGAAGGTTCTGTTGTTGTCTATATGGATGATATAACTATTGCTACTAAAACTGTGACAGAACATTTGGATTTGCTGCAACGAATTTTACGTAAATTAGCAGAATTTCGTCTAGAAATTAAAGTTAACAAGTGCCGTTTTTGTTATTCTGAAATTGAATTACTTGAGTTTGCAATTAATAAAAACGGAATACGACCTAATGATAAACATATTCAAACAATTACACAGCTTGCCATTCCTAACAATATTGATAACGTTCATAAATGTTTGGGTTTGTTTTCATATTTTTGTCGCTTCATTCCGTATTTTTCGCAGATTGCTCTTCCGTTACGAAATCTAATTAAGTCTAATACTAAGTTTGTTTTTGATGACAAATGCCTTTACGCTTTCGAAACATTACGCAATAAGTTAATTTCAACTCCAGTACTGGCTCTTTACAATCCAATTCGGGAAACAGAACTTCATTGTGATGCTAGTTCTTATGGATTTGGCGGTGTTTTATTGCAAAAGCAAGACGACAATAAATTTAATCCAATTGCTTATTTTTCACAGCGAACTACTTCTGCTGAACTACGATATCATAGTTTTGAATTGGAAACTCTAGCTATAATTTATTTGTTACGTAAATTTCGTGTGTATTTGGAAGGTATTCCATTTCGAGTTATTACTGATTGTAATTCTTTAACTATGACTTTAAATCGGAAAAGTATTAATGCTCGAATTGCTCGTTGGGCTCTTGAATTAGAAAATTATAATTATACTATTCAACATCGAAATGGCCAATTAATGGGACATGTCGACACATTAAGCCGATATCCATTAACATCAACTACTCAAATATCTGAAAATTGTAACCAAATTATTTCTTTTATTGATCCTGATGATGTAGATATACAATTACAAATTACACAAAACCGTGATAAACATATTGTTTGCCTTCGAGAAAAGTTGGAGAAAGAGTCTATTAAGCATTTTGTTTTAGAAGACGGTTTAGTTTACCGTAGCACAGGAAAAGACCAAAATCTTCTTTATGTACCAAAGGAAATGGAAAGTCATATTATTAGACAAATTCATGATAAGCTGTGTCATATGGGAGTTACAAAGTGCATTGAACAAATTAAAATGCGATATTGGTTTCCTCAAATGCAAGACAAAGTTGAAAATTTTATTAAAAATTGTGTTAAATGTATCATGTATTCTGTGCCATCACATAGCAACAACCGTACATTGCATCATATCCCTAAAACACCTATACCATTTGACACCATTCATGTTGATCATTTTGGTCCCCTACCATCAATTGCCTCAAAACGTAAACACATTTTCGCTATAGTAGATGGTTTTACGAAACATGTTAAATTGTTTGCTGTTAATTCTACTAGTACAAAAGAAATGTGTGCATGTTTAGATAAATATTTTGATTTTTATAGTAGACCTCGACGAATTATAAGTGACCGGGGTACATGTTTTACTTCACTTGAATTTAATTCCTATATTCTTAATAAGAATATTGAACATGTAAAGATTGCTACTGCTTCAGCACAAGCTAATGGTCAAGTGGAACGTGTAAATCGAATTGTTAAATCTGCATTGGCTAAAATTTCTGAACCGGTTCAACACTCTGATTGGTCTAATCTAAACTATTAATTAATGTTGAATTTGCTATTAATAATTTTGTGCATTCAGTAACTAAATTCACTTTTTATCAATTGTTATTTGGTGTTAATCAACGAGGTCGTGATATTGATACCCTTACTGAATTTTTAGATGAGAAATTGATTTCAGTTAATAATCATGATTTAAATAATTTACGGTCTATAGCTTCTGAAAACATAAAATTATATCAACAGAAAAGTTCAAATAATTACGCACTAAAACATAAATCGCATATTTCATTTTTGGAGAATAATTTTGTCGTAATACGAAATGTTGATAGTACAGTTGGTACTAATAAAAAATTTGTTCCAAAATTTAAAGGACCTTATCGTATTCACAAGGTTCTTCCAAATGATCGTTACGTTGTTGGAGATGTTGAAAATTGTCAATAAACACAGTTACCTTATGATGGCATAATTGAAGCATCTCGAATGCGCTTATGGGCTGATTGGCGTGACTCGTGTGATGATTCAGAAAAGTAGCACTGCTAATTTATTGCTAAAATACTATTATTCTAAATTTATATGTACTTGATCGAGTCGATCAATATTGTCAGGATGGCCGAGTTGTGATATTTAATCTTGTTGCTATTAAGTTTATTTAATTTAATCAGAATACCATTTATGTGACGTAATCACCTCGTCATTCTGTTGATTTTGGTTGCTAAGAAGTTATTCAATATAAAGGGCGATTTTATATAAATACACTGTATTAGTGATGACGTAGCCACGAAGTTTTTGTTGGGGTAAAACTGACTCTTGAGTCAAACAAACAACTGTCAATAGGAAGTGTCAATAGTATCAACCTACATCAAACATTCATATTAATGCTTTAAAAAGGTTTATGTTCAGTTTAAAGATGTTTACCTTATAAATTGGTATAAGGTAAATAAACCAATTGATATTGATTGTTTGCTTAATGTTTTTATTCAACGTTTTTATTTTGATTTTTGATTCATCGACGCATTCCATGTAAGTCGATTTTCGATCTAGTTGCTTGTGTGACCCAGAAGTTAGATTTACTCCATTCAAAAATACGTCACACTAATACAGCGCATTAGAGTTAGTTGTGATTGATAAGAGCTGTCATAAAGAACTAATGTCATAATAATAATAATAATAAAGAACTCATTACATTTGCTTACTTTTATTTTTAGTTTTTATTTTAGTTTTTCTTTTTATATTACGACGAACAAACGTACGAGAGTGAGGGAGAGAAAGAGAGTGACTATTGCCCTGCACCTGGCCAGGCCACCTTCACGATACTGCAATAATATAATAAAGAATACTATGTATATTATGTGTCTGGCTGCTAAACTAACTAATAAAAAATAAACTAATAAAATAAATACTATAGTATAGTAGTAGATAGTTAGTATAGTAAAACGGTGTAGATGGTGCCCTTGCGTTTGCGCATCACAGTGGAATAGTCACGACAATATAACTCATGGCCAACTAGAACCTGTTTAGGGCACCTAAAACGCATAGCTCAGACCCTATCATTCGGGTATAATAAACAATATCGTAACTGATTTTATACCCGTGAATACATATCATCCACTCGATTATCTTTTGTTTTTTTATTTATATCCAATAAAAGTATAAAATCATATTACTATCTCATATTACTATAAAATATTATTATTACTATCTCATATTTATAAAATCATATTACTATATCATATTACTATTAAGTTTACTTTGTTACTGTTTTATAGTTCGAAATCATTATATTGTCTTGCTAAATACCACTCGTGGGCTAAATATAATTCGACGATAATTGACTCGTTAAAATCAAGGCTGGAGATGCCACTCGCCTTCGGCTCGTGACATCTCCAGCCTTGATTTTAACTCGTCAATTATCGTCGAATATATTTGCCCACTAGTGATATTGCTAGCGAATATTCGATTAGTGATGAATATTCGAATAATTCGCGAATATTCGAATAATCACGAATATTCGAATAGTCACGAATATTCGAATAGTCACGAATAATCGAATAATCACGAATATTCGAATAGTCACGAATATTCGATTAAACTCGAATATTCGTGACTATTCGAATAAAATTTTCATTTTTAGTTCGAATATTCGAATATTTGTCAATCCGAATAAAAGGCCCGGCTCTAGTTTTACGAGGCAATTACTGATATAAACACCGGATTGAATTTCTTCAGATAGGCATACTATTTCGTTTTCGTTGTCTACACGGATTCTAGTTACTATTTCACTTCTCGCTGGTATACAAATTTGAGTATGTGTATTTGATGAAAAATTGTATTTTATGAAAAATAATATGCGAATTTTCCGAATCTGGTATTTTTACATTTTCGTTATAATCAATGTGTACTTTAAATTTTTTTTAAAAATCTTTGCCTAAAATTCCATCAAATCCCTCTAAAGGAAATAATTCGGGTACTATTTGAAATTTGTGACATATACTTAATTTCTGATCAAGATTTATGGTTGTTGTTGATGATCCAAGAGTTTCTGTTGACCCTTTTGTAACCCCTACTGATTTTATTTTATTTTGCGGATCTCTTATTGTTTCATCGCTTGTACAAACTAATTTTAAAATTGAACATTAAGCTCCCGTATCGATTATCAAATTTGAGAATATGTTTACCCCTATTGATAATTTCAAATAGATACTAGATAGTCCAGAAAATTGAATATTATTTATATGATAAATATTAGAATTAGGATTTTCTTTTACATAAGGTTCTGTATCTGTATTATAGGGTTCTGAATAATAAGTTTCTGTTATAAGAGGTTCTGTATTTGTATTATATTGAAAATCGCTTAACTATTTATGCAACCAATAGAATGGCCGCATTTAAGCTTGCTGCTATAGTTACAATTGATCAACATCAATATTTTTTGGAAATATTTTGAAAATATTTAAAATGTTTCCGATGTCATAATGAAAGGTGTTGTCAAAATTAATTTATTGGAAAAATTGGTAACATTAAATGAATCCAACAAATATATCAGAAAAACGAATTAAAATTAAAAACACAGTGATTGTAAGTAGTTTGTTGTTGGTTTCCAACGGAATCAGAAGTGGAATTCGAGTAAGATAAATGAAAAACTAAGATAGATGTAGAATGGAAATATCTAGTAGTAAAATGTCATTATAATTTATTAAATATTTTATAAAATATAACATCAATTAAGAGTTGTGCGATTTTCTTACCGAATACCATTCGTACAAAAATTAATTCCGAAATTTTTTTATCGCTTACACTCATGCATTAGTTAGCGTGAGGAAATCTTTTCAGAGGAAAGATTTCGACGCCAACTAATGCATTCGTGAGCTTAAAAAAATTTTCTTAGGGCGGATTTTTTATTTAAATTTACAATAATATCTGTTGCTGCTACACCCTCGCTAGCTATACACGCATCATTTAAATCTATCAACAGACGTTCTACTCGCTCTGAAAATGACCTAACTTCTTCATTATACCTTTGGCGGCAATTTATAAGCTCCGACTGAATTTGTGCTACGGTTCTGCGTTCTAAATAATGATTTTGCAAAACTACTTTTAATTCTGCCCAAGTGGCTACGGTTTTATACTTTAATATATCATATGCATCCCTACTTAACTTTGCTTTACAAATATTTAACAGCGAGATATGATCTGCTCTAGTTGCACAACTGGCACTAATAACATCGGTACATGAAATAAATTTATGAAGATCATCGCAAATTCCTTTAAATTTTGGAATAAGTTTCATAGCAAAATTTTGATCCAACGGCATGACTATGACTAATTCTTCTTCTTCGAGTTCTGATTCTTCTTCTTCGCGTTCGTTGTCGGACATAAATGAGTTGATATGAATAATTTGACTTACAGTTTAGACAATTGTTTAGCGGTTGCTTGTTTGAATGGCTGTTTCAAATCTTTCTTTGGATGGGATGTCCAACGGCTGATTGCTTCTCTGGCCTCCAATACGGTGACGGTACTGGCTGGTCCTTTTGACCCTAGGTGGATTTTATCAACACGCACTTTTGTTTTCCTCGAACCCAAATTTTTGGGCGGAATTTCGTTATGGGTAAAATTTGTGTTCGATAAATTAACTGAATTTATCCAAATTGTTCCACTAGAACGGTTATTACACACCCCACACCTGACAACAAATTGATGTTAGCAACAAACGATAGCCCTGTTGTTTACAATTCTAAGTTTATGCTGTAAGTGTCGAGAATTACCCTCGATATGTTTAAGGAAAACTAATAACATTGGAAGGGGATTTCATCAATCTCATGAAATCACAAGAAAAATATAGATGAATTTGCAATTTGATTATTTTGTCAGCTTTACAGTAAGTGAGAGTAAGAGTTTTTATTACATTGATTCGAAACAATATACGCAAGTTTTGAACAGGAAATATACTATCGAAATCTGATGCTCAGGTGCAAAGACTTTTAAATGCTTACATCCCAAATAACTAATCATACCTATTGATATGAATTACAAATACAATTATAAACTAACTAATCATACATAACTAGAAATGTGAAGCAAGAGTTGCAGCTTCACAACACTTCTGAGTCAAACAAATAATTATATCGAAAACTCTTACATCGAATGCGTCGACCGTCGAACTGGGTCTGACATTTGAAAATTGGAACCATTTTGCTGTCAGTCGCGTATTCCTGATCGTTTTTTAATTGCTTTTCCAAAACTATAATTGTAATAAAAGTTTCTTCATTTTCATTCGTATTAGTGCGGTCTCATTGTTACAGGAGTGTTTCGTTTTTATAAACAAAACATAAAATAAGTTTTTGCACGATCAATCTTTTTTTGTCTATTTACCGTGACAGTTTGCTTGACGGTATGTTGATTTTACGGTCGCTATGCCTAACAGCTGTTCTTACCGTTCTAGAACGGTAAGTAATTCCTTACCGTTTACATGATAATAAAATCAACATATCTTTGTAGAAAAACAAATGATCAAGATTTGGTTTCTATAAGAGCCTACTACATAATAATTAAATAGACGTAATTTTAAAACTAATATAATAGTATTTATTGTGTTTTCTAAATTTTGACCGTGCAAAAAACGCTATAAGCATCACGAACGTTAAGGGTTTACTGGTCTCAGACAAATTGGGGATTTCGCTTCGCTCAATCCCCAAACTTTTGTCTCCGACCAGTAAACCACCCTTACCGTTCTTGATACTTAATATACTATTATTTTAATAATGCCCGACTGCACCGTATTATATGTTAAGAGTAACTTAGGTAAGTTCTACTTGAGAAAATAAGTTTCACTTATTTTAAGTGAACGGCAGCGATAAAATTATGTGTTTCTCATTTTCAACAGCAATGCGATAAATACGTGTATAGTTTTGTAATAGTTGGCTTATGACTATGATCTGTTAAAGTCATAATATATTCAGCAGTGAAAGTTTTTGGTAATAAATCTAAAATTGAGAATATGTTTAAACCACAAAAAATCAAAAATTTTGCTATCCATGAAACTTCGACACTAATGAATAGCATGAAAAAGAGAGCAAACTACACGAATGAAGAAAAGTTATTACTTATGAACACTGTAGCAAAATACAAAAATATAATAGAATGTAAAAGAGTAATGGATCTACATGGCAAGAAAAAAATGCAGCTTGGGACAAGATAACAGACGAATTTAACTCTCAAAACTCAAATGTGCCACGCGATAAAGAGTCTCTAAAAAAATGTTATGAAAATAAAAAATCCGCGGTCAAAAAGTTAGCAGCAGATAACAGGCGCGAGCAAAGAGCAACTGGTGGAGGACAATTTAGACCTTCTACTGACCCTTGCTTAGATATAGTTTTAGAAATAACAAACAAAAAGACTTTTGAAGGTTTGCCTACTGAATTTGGTGGAGATTCTATTCACAATTCGTCGCAAAATACCAAAATTGGAAACGAATCGGAAGAAGAAGAGGCAACTAGTATGGCTCTTGCCACGTTGAATTATGAAATAATGAAAAGCCGGCAGGTCTTACAAGATGCAAATAACTACGAAAACAAACCAGGAACTTCAGCACAAGATACTACTTCTTCGACTACGCCTAAAACCAAGAATCTATCAGTCTAATTTTAGACTGAAATCAATTTTTCAGTTTATTACCAAAATGTACGCGGCATTAGAACCAAAATACCTGAATTGATGAAAAATGTCTCAAATTGTGATTACGATATAATAATTTTAGTGGAGACATGGCTGAACTCTGATTTTTACGATGCAGAATTAGGGTTTTCAAATTATATAATCTTTAGACGGGATCGTGATGCTTCTAAAACTAGAAAATGCAGAGGGGGCGGTGTGTTAATAGCTGTAAAGCATAATTTAAATGTGAATAGTGTTTCTACCATGTTTTCAAACGGCAAGGTAGAAGAACTTTTTGTGTCTGTGAACACTGGAAAATTACCAATAATTATTGGCGCTACGTACATTCCGCCAGCATCCTGTCACGAAATATATAAATTGCACCTAGACTCTGTTGAGGAGATATGGGATAAATATAACAATTGCAATATTTACTTATTTGGTGATTACAACTTGCCTGATATTAGCTGGAATCACGATTTTATAAATGAATACTCTAACTATAGTCACTCTTCTGAAGTTTTTACTGAATCACTGTGTTATTTTGATTTCTGTCAATACAACCTCATAAAAAATTCTAGAAATGTAATATTATATTTAGTTATAAGTAATACTCATTGTTCTGTTAAATGCCCAAGTGAATTACTTCTTTCTTGCGACACACATCATCCCGCGCTGTTGGTAGAACTATTAAAAAAAAGTCAGATCTTGTTGTTTTGAAATATGAAGAAGAGTTGTAGAAGTTCAAAAAGTGTAATTACAGTATTCTCAGGGAATATTTACTAAGCATAAACTGGGATACTCTATTAAGAGTTTCCGACATAAATAAAGCAATTGAAAACTTTTACATTGTTGTCTACGACGCCATAAATCAACATGTACCCAAATGTGTTGTTAAAAATGATGTTAAATTTCCACCTTGGTTTGATTTTGAATTGAAACAAAATATCCTAAAAAAGCGATCAGCACATGCAAATTTTAAAAAGAGTAAGTTGGAGTCTGATTACCAAATTTTTAGGACATTACGTTCAATATGTTGCAAACAGGGAGAACTCTGTTATAAGAGGTATATGAAGAAAATTGAGCAGTCGGTAAAAACTGATACCAAATATTTTTGGAACTATGTGAACTCTAAACTTAAAAACAATAATGTACCAACTCAAATGTTTTTGGGTAAAGATTCAGCTAGTGATGGTGATTCCATCTCAAATTTATTTGCCAGTCATTTTAGTTCAGTTTACGAGAAGCCCAGTAATTCTATTTGCAAACCTTTTTTGAATGAAAAAAATATCACAAACATTGACTGTATTGATATCAGTATTACACTAGTACTTGGAAAATTAAACAACTTAGATGTCAAAAAAAGTAGTGGACCGGATAAAATTTCGCCTATATTTCTTAAAGAGTGTGCTTTCCCATTGTGCAGGCCATTATGGTTATTATTTAATAAATCTTTGAATCTAGGCATTTTTCCTAATCTATGGAAAAGAGCATATGTTACCCTTATCTATAAAGCTGGAGCAAAAGATCAAGTGACTAACTATAGGCCAGTATCTGTAATATCACCAATTCCAAAAATGTTCGAGTCATTAGTAAACGATGTCATATCTAAACTATTTAAAAATGTCCTAGTAGATAATCAACACGGGTTCAGAACGGGTCACTCTACTACCACAAACCTATTAATTTATGAGAATTATATATCAAATGCATTGGAAAATGGTTTTCAAGTTGACTCAATATATACTGATTTTTCCAAAGCATTTGATAAAATTGATCATGGTCTACTGCTTAGTACATTGAATGCTTACGGCTTTTGCGGAAGATTTTTTTCATGGACTGCATCATATTTACAAAAGCGCAAAAAAAAACGTTAAAATAAACAGCTTCAAATCTCATGACATAATTATTACCTCAGGAGTTCCTCAGGGATCTCATTTGGGACCATTGTTTTTCAATCTATTTATAAACGACGTAGTTGATATATTAAAGGGTTCTAATGTTTTATTATTTGCCGATGATATGAAGATTTTTACTTCTACAGAAAAAGTGAACTCATCTGTTTCCCTTCAACAAGATTTAGATAAATTATATGACTGGTGTATATCCAATAATATAAAACTAAATATAAAAAAGTGCAAGCATATGAGATTCTTTAAGGCATTGTTGCCAATTGATTCGCAGTTTCATATAAACGGATGCGTCTTAGAGTGCGTTCGTATAATCAACGACTTGGGTGTATTTTTTGACACTTCGATGACATTTTCATATCATGTCGATTATATTTGTAAGCGTGCACTCAAATTGCTCGGTTTCGTAAAAAGGCAAACGTATGAGTTTTACAATATTGACACTTTGAAATCCTTGTACATCTCACTAATAAGACCCATTCTTGAGTATTGTTCAGCAATGTGGTCTTCTCATTACGCAGTACACATCAATAAAATTGAACGCGTCCAAAAGAAATTAATAAAACTTGTTGCATTCAAAATACGGATAAATTACGAAACATATGATTATAACGACCTTCGAAAATCGTTATCATTGCCTACTTTAGAATCTCATAGAAAAAATACTGATATCATATTCACTTTCAAGATTGTAAACAATATAATTAGTTGCCCTGACTTAACCAAACTTATTAATTATCATGTTCCACCTAGAAACCTGAGAGAAAAACATACTTTTGCTATCAGTCACCATCGAACATTATACGGATCAAACAGCGCAATATCTAGAATGTTACACAGCTCGGACGATGTGTCTCGTGAGATTGACTTTTTCAATTCAACATTAAAATCAGTTAAAGGCAAATTAAGGAAATTGACTGACTAGTTTATTGTATATATTGGTACTTATATTTTGTTATTTTTTGTTTGTTTGTTTTGTTTTTTTTTCTATTCTCTTAGCTCGTAAGTAGTGTAAAAAGGGGACGCTGGAACACAAATGATGCCGCCATGCGTTATCATGTATAATTCTGAGAATTTTGTGTGATAAATGTCGGTATTCTTTGTACTGTGTGGATAAAAAGCTGGCTGATAAAAAGTGCATCGGGGAATCTGGAACATTTGCTGATGCAGCTAAAAAACGCTTGGGGCGTCTAAAACAACGCGTTTTTCAATACCAAGCTGCGCATATTAATTTTAAATAATTTTTTTATTTACTGTTTCACACAAAATAATTATTGTTTGTGATTGGTTGCGCATTTTATTGTTGAAAATGAAATATTCTGCGATATAAATTTAAATTGTTTATTCATCAATTTAACTCCACCAAAGATAGATACTTCAATAAAATAAAAGTTGACGTGCTTTGGTAAGTATATTTATTTTGACATTTTCATTGTTTTGACTAATACATATATTTTTTATTTTGTTATTTTATAATTAGTAAAAATAAAAATGTGGACTTGCTATGCATTGGATAATCTAAATAAAGAACATGAGGGTGAAGAAAATTCTTTTGAAAATAGAGTGAGACATCATATGGGGCTCCTAAATATTTTGGCTATGGAGTATTGCCTCGAACAAAACAGGCTGAATCCAGTGCTGGATCATGAAGAAAGTGCAAAAAAAGAAATGGATTGTCACAACGCCCATCGAAGCTTGCGAATATTATTTGGATGGAAAAATTGATGAAGCACGCCTGAATCTGCTACTAACCAAATTTGGACAGCCGATGCGTAATAATGTTAATAGTGATACAAATTAGTGTTTATTTTTATTTTTATTTTTTTTTTTGAATGGAAATTAATGATAATAAAATATTAAATATTTATTCATTTTTTTTTTTTTTTTACTACAAATTATATAATATAACTTATAACTTATTACATATTACTTTTTTTTATCCAAGAATTATGAGAACTATCAAATCCTAACCATTTAACTAATAAATTGTCACCACGTCTTTTTAGTATTTTTTCTACGAGGTATATGTCAGGATTTTTAACTCTCAATAATTCTTGTTCGTAAAAACACCCCTCGATTGGATTATTTTGATAGTCTTTAATTCTATACGTTTTCGGATGAGTTAACAAAATTTTGTCGATAGTAAATACTTCTGTAGACCAATTGGGCGTGTACCCTTTTTTAAACACTTCCTTATATTTACTAACACGTACTCGTTCACCCAATCCAAATTTTGGCTTAGTAGGATCCACCATTTTTATGCGATTGAAAGATTTTCTGAGAACTTCTTTTTCATTATTGCTGTTTACATCTACAGGTTTCATCCCGATAGTTCGATGTATTGAATTATTATAGTCTTCTAATAATGATGATATGATGTTTACCCATTTATATGATCCTTGTAAGCTGAATCTTTTCCACATTTTCTCTTTCAGGGTACGGTTAAATCTTTCACAAATACTCGCCTTCAAATTACTATATGTCGAATAATGATTTACATGGTATGCCGCTAAGAGAGCTTTAAATTTGGAGTTATAGAATTCTTTACCATGATCAGTTTGCAAGTTTTGAGGACTTCGTCCGCTAGATAATATTTTTGTCATAGCTTGAACTACATCCCCAGCTGATTTTCGTTTTAACACGTTAAGCGCTATGTGCATATATATTATGCACAAAATATTTTTTAAATTTTGCTATGTGCATAATAATTATGCACAGAAAAAATCGGAAAATGCCATAGAAACTAAAACTTTGTACACCCCTTATTAAGAAGGCGCCTACTAAATATAAATGAAATAAAATGACACTATAATATATTTGACATCTGTATTTGTGGATATAACGTTGAAATCTATTCAAGCGTACGATTAATTAACGTATTATGAGTAATTACTTTGCAATTACGAGTAAGAGTAACGAAAACTTAAACGAAAATACAAATTAAGTGCAAAACAAGTAAAACAATGTTATTAACAATATGGCTAACTATTATTATTTCTTCAATGTAGCAGAATGAACTGAAAAAAAACATTCTACGCACATATGAGGTTTTTCTGGACAGGCTGGGCAGTAATAAATCACTTGATTACAATGTTTCATCGCATATGATCTATCGTGACTCTCTACAAATTTTTTATAACAAATTTTGCACCTTCTTCGTGCAGCCTTATCACATTCTAATGTATGTACCAGATCATTTGAAACATGAGTTTCTGTAATATTTAACATCTGTAGGCAAATATTTTCTCGAAAACTGGTGATACTCGTATGTTGTTTTTTCACTTCATTGAACATCAACCAAGCATTTACTAAACTAGTACCAAACAATAACTCATAAGCGATTTTCTTGTACCATTTTATCGATTTTCTCAAACATGTTGAGTAAGCTGACATTTGATCGGAAATATCTATAAATGCTTTAGATTTATTGTAATCATTAACAGCTATTGGTTTATTCACTGGTCCACGTTTTGTTTCAACAATTTCCATTTTAGCATCATGCTTTGTACTCAAAACAAGAATGTCTCTTTTATCTTTCCACTTCATTAGAACTATTCCGTCTTTAGCTTCTTCCGCATACATTTCCCCTTTTTTCAATTTCTTGTTTACCACCACTTTCGAAATATTCTTCCTGTTACTGCGTATTGTTCCAACTAAATGAGTCTTCCTATCTAGTAGTGTTTTAGCCAAACTCATATTTGTATACCAATTATCTGTAAAAACTGTTCTTCCTTCATCTAGTAAATGTTCTACTAATTCCAAAACTACCGAATCGCCAACTAGAGTTTCTTTTCGTGTGGTTTTTCCACTATATATTTTCACTCCATATGTATACCCACCGGTTAGGCATAATTTGAATAATTTAATGCCAAACTTATGTCGCTTTCCCTTCATATATTGACGGAAGGATAATCTTCCGCGAAATGGAACCATGGTCTCGTCAATACAAATATTTTCACCAGGAAGCATGTTTGATTGAAAAGTAACATTTAGTAAATTCACCAAATTTTGAATCTTATGAAGCTTATTCTTTGCAAAGTTATTATTTGCGAAATGGAGCATTCGTGATAATATTTGAAATCTATCACGGGTCATTAGTTTTGAAACGGGATTACAATACAATATTGTTTTCCGCCAGTAATCTTTTATGCTCGGTTTTTTATTTAGACCCATCCAAATAATCATAGCAAAATATCTCCATATTTCAGTTGTGGTGGTAGCGTACCATTTATTTAGACGTGAGCCATCTCCTACATTTTCATTGCTTACTTCTTGTACAATAGTCTGCTCGGCATATATATTCGTTTCGGACACTATGAGGGCAATAATTTCATCATCAACAAATTTTCTATAAAAGCCTAATTCGTCCTGGATTTGTAGTGACAAGCGAACATCATTAGGAATTCCAGAGTTTACAGAAAAATTAAACTTATTTTTGTTTGTAAATACGCGTCCACAATAAGAATTATCATTTCTTGAAACAGAGCTACTATCAGAATCGAAATTCTCAGACTCTTCAGAATCTGAAATATCTACTAATTTTCTTGTCTTCGGAGGAATAATTGAATCTGTGTCGGAATCAGATAATAATGGTACTCTTCTCTTCTTCTGATTTTGAATATAATCATTTTCATCAGTGTCAGATATCTCGAAGTCGGAGAACATGCTGAGCAATTACGGTACAAAATTATGCAAATTAATATGTATGACTGACACTGACATTTTATTGTAAAAACAAAAAGTACTTTGAACAGGGGTGGACAAACCAAAACATATGAAAAGCGATCAAGACTATAAATTGGTACCTAGCGCAAAATAAAAATAAAAATTAATTAGGTTTAGCGCTTAACGTGTTAAAGGAACAGCCCATGCATATTTTGAAAAATTATCAATAACCGTTAGCATGTAATTGTAACCTTTGTTTACTTTTGCATATGAAATCATCTCAACCAAATCTGCTTGCCATGATTCATCCAAACCTTTGATAATTACGTGTCTTCTACGATAATTTCTTCTGGCAGGAGCATGCAATTCTTTTACTAATTGTTCTTTTGCTTCACTCATCTTCACATATCATTTAATAATGTGATAACATCAAAATAATTTATTTATATAAAGATTTTTTATATTTAATTATATATTCTTAAGTTGAGATTTTAATAAAGTTATCTGAGCTTCTAAATAAATAATATGTTTACTGGTTTGCTCGATAAGATTTTGATATTCTTTAAAATTGTTTTCTGCTAGTGTTGCTGTTGTTTCACTTTTATTACTGATAACTGATAGCATATTCTTTATAACCATTACATCATTTATTAGTTGAGTCATATTGTTATAGACTTTTTGTATATTTTTATTAATATTTTGGGCTGTATTGTCTACATAATATTTATTAGTAGCATCATTTGCAGCTTCTGGATTTGCTACATTCCGTAAGAGTTTATTATTAATGTTAAAATGTTCATCATTTGTTAAAAGAAATCCAACTCCAGGAGGACCGTGTGGTAGAATGCTGCCGCGTAAGCTTTTATTAGTTTTATCATTTGTCCAATGATTACCAAACTTATCAACACTCATGTTAAACAATCTTGACTTTAAATGCAACTAAACAATTAACTTAAATTGTTATTAATATATAATACCCGCTTCTCGTAACTCTTCGACTATTGATATTATTTCATTTTGATGGTTGTTGTTTCCAGCTGCTTGCGATGCAATTAATAATCTTAGACGATCAACTAATTCATTTGGATCGTCCCAATATGCATAATCTATATTAGAAGGCAAACCTTCTATTTTCAAACTTTTAGGTAACCCAAAACCTTGCGCATTTTCTAATTTCATCGATGATCTTCTTCTTTTTGATCTGCTACTTTTATCATCTTCAAATAGTTTTGATATATATTTGCGATATTTCTCTCCTTTTGATGCGGAAATTTTACCGTTAGATTTATATTTTTGTTTATGACCGTTAGATGTTATCAATATTTCTTTGTAATTAGCATAGTCATTTTCAGTAATAATATCATCATTAGGTAACTTCTTAAACAGTAACTCTAGTAGACCCTCAGAAATCGGGCAACTAAAATCCTTTACATTGATTTTACTATCGTTGAAATATATTGGGCTGTCACCAATCATTTGTGTATTGTTTACCACTCTTAAACCAAAAACATGATCAAGATTTGGTGTTTCACTTTTTATCGTTGAAAGTTTTTCATATTTACTGATAATGTTTTTGTTATCATTATCCTCTTTAATGTTTTTAACTTGTAATTGTCTCAATAAGTTGGTGCTTTTCGCCACTTCAACTAATTTGTTTAACGGATTGGTAACTGAACTTAATTTATAGTTCAACTCGTCATCCGACACCATTTTGCCCAATTTTAATAATCGATGTTTTCTTCGAATGGCATTACTAGTTGATACAATCTTCCGCAAAATATTTTTTTTCTCATTGCTTTCTACTACCGACATGTTATGACAAGTTTGATATAAAGTTGTATTTTAACTTCAAATGTGTTGAGATGAAGGTCAAGTTGAAAAAATTATGTCAAGTTTGATGTTAAGTTCTTTGTGTAAGTTATGTTTGAGGTCAAGTTTTAGGTTAAGTTCATACGTTTAAGTTAAGTTCAACGTCAAGTTAAACGATTTAACTTAAGTTAGATGTTAAGTTGTATGTTAAGCTCAATCATTGAAGTCAAGTTTTGTAGAAAATTAAGATGTTAGACAATTAAACTGTTTAAGTGTCAAAGCTGTAATGATTTATATATCTTTATATTCACATATTTAAAGAACTTTTTTAAATATGGTTGTTATTTACTTGTATCCACAAAACAATCAAATCCCTGACGATAGCGCCCCATATTAACATCTGCATCTTTGTCTATAACTAAGAAACCAAATTTGTCTTTCCAACAGAACCTACACAAGTTCTGAAATTCATCATATTTCATGTCGGTATTAACATGATCGTCATATACATGTCGTAGATTTAAATCATCTTGTTTAAAAATAATTATTAAATTTGTGTTATCTCTGATGAGATGTTTAGGGATACGACTATATGTTTGACATAAATAAAAACTATCAACATCTTTGTGACGCCCCATACTAAAATACTCTCTTATATGGTTTTGTTTTTCACAAGCAACATCATCAAATATGAATATAGAATTTCTTTTAGCTTCGTTTGGGGGCATAATACATTCATTTTCCGAAAATGTAAAATATCCAATATTTTCAATCGGTTCTAATATTTTTCGCAGCAATTCATACTTAGGTTGATATAAAGATTTTGAATAAATATAAACATTTTCAAAACGAAGACCGTTTATATGCATAAGCAGGGATAATAAAACATTCGTTTTTCCACAATTTGAAGGTCCGCAAATAATACATCTTATGGTATTTGGTAATAATTCCCCATGTCTTTTTTGTATAGACATTTTATTGTCTGCTAACAAATCGTAATTTGTAATTTTTAGCGTATCTTGTTGTTTATTGAATCGCATCTTGATTGTAACTGGTTATATACATCATTACGCAATACAAATATAATCAATTGATTAGTGAATGTTAATGGGTAAAGATGGATCGTAAGAATAAGAAAAAAACTACTAAACGAAAGACAGTCAAAGGAAGAGGAATACTTAATTGGGCAATTAATAATCTTCCTTTTGAGATGCATGTACCAGGATATCAGTACTGTGGCCCCGGCACCAAATTGACAAAGCGTTTACAAAATGGGGATCCTGGTATAAATCCTCTTGATGCTTCGTGTAAGGAGCATGATATTGCATATTCACAAAATAAAGATAACCTTGCTAATCGACATAAAGCTGATAAAATATTAGCCGAAAAAGCTTGGAAGCGAGTTTTTGCAAAAGACGCTAATATGGGTGAGAAAGTAATTGCATGGTCTGTGGCAAATGCAATGAAAGCAAAATCTAAACTCGGTATGGGGCAGAGTTTTTCTGAAAATACAAATAAAAAATTAAATACAACCTTCAAAAAGAAACAGAAACTTTTGTCTTTAAAGAAACTTATAAGCATGTCGAAAAAAGCGGTTAAAGATGCAAAACCAACCGATTCAAAAACTGCAATTAAATGTGCGTTGAATACTGTTAATGCTTTAGTAAAAAGAGCTGGTGGTAAGCACAATATAAAAAAGTCAAGAATTATATCTATTCCTAAAACTGGAGGATTTTTACCAATGCTTGTTCCTATTTTTGCGGGGTTAAGCGCGATTGGAGCACTAGCTGGGGGGGCTGCTGGTATTGCTAAAGCTGTTAACGATGCTAGCGCAGCAAAAAAGTTACTCGAAGAAAACCAACGCCATAATAAAGCTATGGAAGCAGTAAAAGTTGGTGGTCAGGGTTTATATATGCAGCCTTATAAGAAAGGCTATGGATTATATACATCACCTCCTAAAAACATCTTTAAAAATTCAAAAAACTAATTAATAAGCTACCCGATAGAGCGTTAACCGATAGTGAGCTTTACTGCTATGCAAAACAGCTTAATATAAAACATTTTCGTGGAGTGTTTATGAGAAACGATCTGCCAAAGAAAGTTAATAAGAACGAGTGTGGGATTGTAAATTTAGATGATAAGAAAGGTCCTGGTACCCATTGGGTATGCTACAGAAAGCTAGGAAGTAATGTTATGTATTTTGATAGCTTTGGAAATCTTCGACCACCAGCGGAAGTTGTTAAATATCTAGGAGGTAGCGTTAATTATAACTATGAAACTTTTCAAAACTATAACACATTTGTGTGTGGTCACTTATGTTTAAAATTTCTCTGTAATCAATTATATCAATGATAAATAAATATATCAGTTGTTTGAAAATTGTTCATTTGATATCCAACCATACAACGATGTCGTTTACCCTTTCACTGTCTGGTAACGGATCAGTGTTATCTACAAATTATTTTTCACCAATACAGCTATCCGAAAGTGAAAATTATGAATTAGGTTTGGTTAATTTTCAAACTTTTAATTCCATTCCGAATATAGATGTGGATCATAACAAAATGTACATAGATGATTTTATTGTTACTTTGCCTGTGGGTTCGTATGAGTTAACAGATATTGCTGAATATATAAAGAGTGAAGTAGAGAGCAAAGGAATCGTTTTTGAAATGAAAGCTAATAATAATACTTTAAAGTGTTTGTTAAAATGCAATCGAACCATAAACTTTACTCCTAAAGATTCAATCTATAAATTATTGGGATTTAAAAACGATGTTTTACAGCCAAATATTCAACATGAATCTGATCTGCCGGTTGATATTCTTAAAATTAATTCAATACGAATCGAATGCAATATTATTAGCGGTGCATATTTAAATGACCATCAAGCACATACGTTATATGAGTTTTTCCCAATTGTTCCGCCTGGTTATAAAATAGTTCAAGAACCTGTAAACGTTATCTATTTACCAATAAACACACGTTCAATAGATAATATAACTCTTCAAATACTCGATCAAGATAATAATTTGGTCAATTTTAGAGGTGAAGTGATTACGATAAGGTTGCACGTAAGAAAATATTGAAAATGGGAATTGTTTACAACGGAAATAATGATGTTAGTTCTCTAAAAAGAATTGTCAAAACATATTTTAAAGAAGAACAATGCAAGAAGATGGTCACTCGTGCACCACAAATCAAAGCACTCACATCTGCAAGCAGAGCAACATTGGAGAGTCTAAATCTTATAGTCGCCCCCATCAAATCGAAGATACCACCAGCTGTAAAATAAAATTTAATTGTACTAAAGTGATTTCCAAACATTTACGCTTGTTTTTTGTAAAGTCCTTTCGAGTTACATTAGCGCTATCAATACGTATTAAAAAAAGATTCAATGATGGCTAATATGCTAAATATTCGTGCAAATGTAGAGTTCGATGATTCGATATCTAATAATGAAATTCATGCACATCAACCATATGCATCGTCTACATTTAACAACAATGATGAAATTCGTATAACAATTCAAAATCAAGATTTATATGTCAGACCCAACAAAAGCTGTTTGCATATTTTCGGTCGATTGTTAAAAGAAGATGGTACTGCTGTAGCACACACAAAAATTATCAACAATGGATTATGCCATTTATTTGATGAAATTCGTTACGAATTAAACGGTGTAGAAATAGATAGATGTAAAAATGTTGGAATTACATCAACGATAAAAGGATATTTTTCTGTTAATGTAAACAAAAGTCAAATGTTAGAAAATGCTGGATGGAAACCTAAGCCTGATACTAACATTACCGATGCTGAAGGATACTTTGATGTAGTTATACCGCTTAATATGCTGTTGGGTTTTGCTGAAGATTATCTAAAAGTTATTGTTAATGTTAAGCATGAACTTATCCTTGTTAGGTCAAGAACTGATTTAAATGCTATTATCCAAACAGAAGCTGAACCATTTAAGTTTATTTTAAATAAAATTGAGTGGAGAGTTCCATATATTACACTTGCCGACAAACATAAGGTTGAAATGTTACACTTTATTGAAAAAGATCCAACAATTTCCATGAGTTTTCGAACATGGGAGTTATATGAATATCCTATGCTTCAAACAACAGAAAAACAAATTTGGACAATAAAAACTACTACTCAATTAGAAAAACCTCGGTTTGTAATTCTAGGTTTTCAAACTGGTCGTAAAAATAATGCTGCAATGGATATCAGTAAGTTCGATCATTGTCGGCTTAATAATGTTAAGTTGTATTTAAATTCCCAATCATATCCATATGGAAATTTGAATTTAGACTTAGAGCACAACCAATATGCTTTACTGTATGAGATGTATGTAGGATTTCAAAGTGCTTATTATTTACATGAAAGCGAACCGTTGTTAAGCAAATCTGATTTTATAAATATTGCTCCGCTTATTCTAATAGATTGTTCTCAACAAAACGAATCTCTTAAATCTGCCCCTGTTGATATTCGTTTAGAATTTGAATCAAAGGAAAGGTTTCCTCGAAATACAACGGCCTACTGTTTAATTTTGCATGATCGAATCGTTGAGTATAAACCAATTAGCGGTAGAGTACAGAAGTTAGTGTAACATTTTCTTTCAAATGATGGAGTTCATTGCAGATTTTCAAGGTTTTATGAAAAAAACCGAATTTATTTTTAAAGAAGTAGCATTAATATCAATTGATGATCCTAAAAATACAAAAGTATTTGTATTTAGTGCTCCAAATGATTGGGAATATTTATGTTCTGAAAAACCATCAAAGAATTGGCTTCTGAATCATCATCATGGTATACATTGGCAAACTGTTGGAATTCCATACAAAAATTTAAACAATGTGCTTCATGATGCATTGAATGGGGCTATGACAATTTATGTAAAAGGGTTAGATAAACAACAATGGTTGGAGAAGTGTGGCTTTTCTAATGTTGAGAACTTAGAAAATATGGGGTGCCCTGCTCTGAAGCTACTACAAAAAGAAAAAATAGTACTCCAAAAATGCTCTTCAGCACATTTGAATGCAAATATTAATTATTGTGCTTTTAAAAATGCCCAACTCTTACAAAAATGGTTTATATCAAATCGAAATCCCACAATAGGTCAAGCAATTTCATCGTTTTACCAAAAGAAGCAACTTGCGTTAATGACAGTTCAAGAAATTGAGTGTTTACCAATAGAATTTTTGACCACTTTTGCCGCTGATTGTATAGAATCTGTTTGGGAAAAATTATCAAACAATTTGAAGCTTAATCCAAATATTTATGACTGTAGGCGTTGTTTTCAACATTATAATACATCCAGTCGAGATCAGATTGATGGTCCTCCACCGATGATACGTAACTGTTCAAATAATTCACACATTAAAATTGAAGACTTCTGCATTTCGTAAATATCAACGAGCAAAAAATCCTAATACTTTCAGTATTTTCGGCAAGCTACGAGCTGAACTTAAAGTGCTTATTAAAAATGCGTATTCGCTTTATACTGCTAACATTTCCGCTTCTATCAAATCCGATCCGAAAAAGTTTTGGTCCTTTATTAATTCCAAGCGTCATCTCTCAAATATTCCTTCGTCCATGTCTTTTAATGACACGATCCTTAACACTCCCAATTCCATTGTTAATGCGTTTGCCGATTACTTTTCTGAGTCATTCTCCCGCTCCTCCAGTGACGATAACTTGTTGAATAATTTCTTTTCTGCACCTAACACTAATTCAATATACTGGCATCGAGTTTCTGAGGAGGATGTCTACAAAGAATTGCGTAAGTCCAAAAACAAATTCTCAATGGGTCCCGACTGTATTCCTGCGTTTATTGCCAAAGACTGTGCCTCTGTTTTATCCAAACCTTTGACCATAATATATAATCTAATTCTCAAGCACTCCCATTTTCCTAGCGTTTGGAAAATTACTCGTGTTACACCTATTTTTAAGAAAGGCGATAGAAGTAATCTGACAAACTACCGTCCTATTGCTATAATCATATCAATTCACTAAGCTTCTTGCTATAAGCAATCTTGCTAAATTTTGGATTTTGTGACGTCATAGCAATATTACTAAACATTTCAATTCACTAACTAAATTTATGACAATACTAGCTGTCAATTGAGCAAGTTTTTGCCCGAACAACATTTGAGCAATAGTTAAACAAAAAACGTATTCTGTATGCCAAAATTAGCAATTTATGATGTCAAACAGTCAATAATTATTGCAAAACTGGCAAGTCACATAAACCTGTTGCTATAATTATAGTTTTAATCTTTTTCAAGTAAAAAATAGTTTTAAAATGTATCCGATTGGTGGTCATTTCCATTTATTATTTGTTAATGAAGCGGAGAATATTGCAATTCGGTAAGTAAAATATTTTAGTGTATTATTCAATGATGTTCAAAAACATCCTATTCAAGTAATAGACTCAGGCTAGAATATAGAAGAATTCGGGACACCAGTGATCCATTTCAAGTTTCTGACTTTTTATTCATTAAATTATATAGACTACCAAAATTATTAGTGGGAAATCTAATAGAAGAAATACGTGAAATTTCGCCACCTCCAGTTCGAAACACTTCAATTCCTCTTCACATACAAGTTTAAAATTAAACATAAATACCAATTTTTTAAAAAACATTTTATATCAATATTTTAGACTTTGATATGCTTAGCTTTTTTTGCAAATGGTTCATATCAGACGGCAGTTGGGCAATGTATAAATATAACAGTCAGTCAACCATCGGTCAGCAGAATTATTAATAACTTAATTAATATTTTTACAAACCACTTACTGCAGAGATATGTTAAATTTCCAAACAGGGAGAACACCATTCAAGAAAAGATTAATAAATTTCACATTTCCCTAAATTTTCCTACCACTATTGGTGCAATTGACTGCACGCATTTGGCTATAAAACAACCTAATGACACTAATGAGACTCCTTCAATTGCATATTTAAACAGAAAAGGTTTTTATAGCATTAACGTTCAAGCAATTTGTGATGCTGATATGCTTTTTTTAAATGTAAATGCTCGATATCCCGGAGCAACGCATGATTCTGCAATTTGGGAAACATCCACAATTAACAGTTTTTTAAAAAGAAGATATGAGAACGGTAGCAGAAATTTTTGTATAATCGGTGATTCTGGGTATCCCATTCAGCCATGGTTAATTACTCCTATAACTGATGCAGTTCCTGATACTCCAGAAGGTGTTTTCAGCGCAAGACATTGCTCAGCACGAAATATCATAGAAAGGACATTTGGTGTTTTAAAACAACGATTTAGATGCTTATTAAAACATAGGGTACTGCATTATGATCATCCAGTGGCAGCTAAAATTTTTTATTCTTGCGTTGTACTGCATAACATATGCAGAAAAAACAAAATTCCAGAGTTAGCTGACGAAATAGTACAAGAAAATGAAATTATTGCAGACAATCCATTTGAAATAAATGTTCCTGTAAACGATAGTAACTTAACTGAGTAATTGACTTAAATAACAATTAAAATAATTTATATTCATTTCAGGAAACATTTTACTTGAAGGGCGCTTTGTACGACAACAATTAATTCGGCAGCATTTCACTAATTTATAGCGCGTTTTAAATATAATATAAATAAATATAAATATAATTAAATATAATAGTTTTTAATTACATTAAATTTCTTAATTTCAAAATATCTTTTTTTATTTTAACGAGTTAAACATTTTATACTAAGTTTAATGAATAATTAGATTTAAGTATAGAATCAGCCAATGCACTAATAGCGGCTGCTATATTGTTGTTACTCTCCGCCAAATTATTCATGCTTTGGGAAAGTTCTTTTATACCCTTGCACATTTCATTTGTGGATTCAACATACGAACTGGTTACGGTATCCAAATTTGAATTTTTATTTTTATTCAGGATTTTTTTTTTCTTTTTTGGTGGCTCAGAAATTGGCTCAGATTCAAAGAATACGTTTTCTTCACCAGAAATATTATTGATGTGCACTATCAAAATTGCTATCAAAAAACTGTTTCGTTTATTAAAAAAATGGTAATTACTGTTTTCCGTATTAATTTCGGTTATAGTCTCGGTTATTATAGTGTTAACCGAGGTGTTAACTGAACCAATGATTTCGGGTTCGGCAGCAGGATCAATTTCTGGTGGTAACATTTGAGAACCTGTGATTGAAATCCACCCGCACAAACTCATAAGTCGATTTTCTAAATCATTTAGTGTGGATACATTGCATTCGCCACCCCCAGTTCTTGATAAGCTATCTCGGTTTTTTCGGGCTTTTGCTCGTACTTTTGATTTCCATTCAGTGAAAAACTAACAATATTTATGTAATAAATAATATTACTAAATTGTATTATGTATTATATATTACTATATTGTATTATGTAATAAATAATAAATTACATAATACAATATTTATGTAATTTTTGTTTTTAAATACGTATCTTAAATATTATAAAAATACAAATTACTTTTTTCCAATGATCTACAGTTTTTCTCGAACCATTTTCGATTTTATTTAATTCAGTTCCTATTTCATTCCACAATTTCTCTGATTCTTTAATATCGAACGGATGACTTTTTCCCGATATTAGTATCTTGTACTTTGATAAATATGTTAATAAAAGTTCCATTTGTTGAAAGCTTGTTTTCTTAGATCTGATATTCATGTTTACAAATCGTAATGAGAAGTATTAATTGGTTGTCAAATTTGACATTTTGAAATGCATAAAAATAATAACAAAAGAGAAAAAACAAAACAAACGCACGAAACAACAGCAATATTGCTATTGAATAGCAAGATTGGTGTTGTTATAATTTTTAGCAATATAATTTGAGCAAGCATTTACAGAATTCAAAATACTTTATTGGAATTGCTGTCGATTACGAATGTAGCAAGTTACTTGCTATTAGCAATATGTTTAGTGAATTGAACTGAATGTCTTGTTTTGCTAAGTCGTTCGAATCGCTACTATATAAATTAATTTCTTTTAGTACCAAACATATAATATCTACTCACCAACATGGGTTTATATCTGGTCGCTCAACAATCTCTAACTTGGTGTGTAAAACCCAGTTCATTTCGGAATCGCTTGATAATCGTTGCCAAGTGGATGTTATCTACACGGATTTTACCAAAGCTTTTGATAAACTGGATCACAGTATTCTACTTAAAAAATTGAATAATTTTGGCTTGTCGCCATCATTATTACAATTAGTTCAATCTTATCTTGTAGATCGGCAACAATTTGTTCAGTGTCATGGGTTTAAGTCTCGGTCATTTAAGCAGGTTTCGGGTGTCCCGCAAGGTTCCATTCTTGGTCCTTTATTTTTTAATTTATTTATTAACGATGTAGTAACCAATTTATCTGTACATCATCTGTTATATGCTGATGATCTTAAAATTTTCTATGATGTTAAAAGCAATTTGGATTGTCTTAAACTTCAGCTTAACATAGATCTAATTCAATCTTGGTGTCTAGTAAACAAACTCCCATTAAACCAGAATAAATGTGTTGTTATGTCTTTTTCTAGATCCAATAATCCCATCTTATTCCCTTACCAACTTAATAATTCCAACCTCAGTAGGCCACATCTAATTTCTGACTTGGGTGTCACTTTTGATCGCAAACTGTCTTTTTTGCCTCACATCCAATCAGCAGCATCCGCTGCTGTCAGACAACTGGGATTCATTTTTCGAAATGCTTACGATTTTGCAGACTGTGATACGCTTAAAGTTTTATATTGTGCGCTTGTTCGGTCTAAACTAGAGTATGCCTGTTGTGTGTGGTCACCTTTGTACCTGGGACATAGTGCCATTTTAGAAACAGTGCAACGCAGATTTTTAAAATTTTATGTTTTTCGTTCCACTGGAATATACCCTCCTAGGGGCTTTCCGCAGTCTGAATTGCAACAGAGCTGTAAGATCCATAGCCTAAGTGAACGTAGACGTTTTAACTTGTTAGTGTTTTTGTCTCAACTTGTAAAAGGTGTTATTGACTGTCCCAATCTTCTAGGCAAGATCTCATTTCAGGTACCTAGGTTTGCCAGCAGATCCAGTATTCTGTTCCATAGCAATGTACCCCACTCCAATTTGCTAATTTCAGCACCTCTTCAGCAAATGTACTCAACTTATGCCAGTTGTTCAAATAAATGCGACATTTTCTGTTGCACTAGAGCTGACCTGAAGTTGGCAATATTGGAGAAGTTTTAACTTTAATTATATGTATATACTCACTTTATCTGTACTTTTTACTGTTTTTGTCTATTATCTGTTGTATTATTATTTTGTCTATTATCTGTTTAATTTCTGTAAATGTGCTTACACCTCACCCGTAATTGGAACTTGTTCTGTGGGTGCTGTATTTATAAATAAATAAAAAAAAATAAATAAATAAATAAATAAAACTGTTCTGAATGTGCATTAAAACAATAAAGCTGATGTGATTAAACAATATTATAAAAGTCTAGTAAAAAAATGTTGGTTAATTTTAAGAAAGTTGATTCAGACCACAACATGAATAAAAACCATGTTAAATTTGCCACAAACCAGAATAGAATATACCCAATGATTCATTGGTTATATGCCTATCAGGCCGCACGAAAAGGACCATGGGAAGAGTGTGTGCGAGATCGAGCAAGATTTAGAAAACGAATTGAAAATGTTGAGAAGGAAATAAAATCAATTTTTATTGTGGGTCACAGGCAAAGAATATTTGAACAACGTTTTGTTTAATTTGATATATTTATATACATATTTAGAGAAATTATATTATAAATTATTACAAAATATTATTTTTTTTTAACAGTTTTAACATATTCAATTATATAATTTAAATTAATAATAAACTAAATAATTTACAATATTGTATTTTTATTATCATCTGATTTAACATTTGTTAGTAAATAATGACCCCAAGGTAGAGTATCAATATTATTTTCCGTAACATATCTCTTATCATCAAAAGAATTCAAAGCAATTTTGTTTTGTTTAACTGTATATACTTCATGCAGTTTTGATACGATTCGATCTTGGGTTTTATATAAACTTTCTTTTTCAAACAAACAATTTGTATAATTTTCAAAGGTCAACTTTTGGACAACTGATTTTCCTACCCCCTTGGCTCGATTAACATTTTTATTATTTGTTGAATAAGAATACATTTTTGAGCGTAATCCTACAAACCTATCTATAATTTTACCATTCAATTCATCCTTAAATAATCCTAATACTTTTTTATTAATTCTGGGGATTTTGTATGGATTGTTTTCGTCATATTCAGATGTGTCAAACCATCGCTTTAAATCAGGATAAATATCTTCATAAAAATTTTTTGTTATTATGGAATATATTAGAGAATCTGTATCCATATATAAAAGTTTCAAATTTACAGATTCATATTTCTGCTTCATATATTCATAATGGAATTGATACATTAAACATTTGCTTATATCTAAAATCGACATACCTACATACAAAGGCTTATCAAAATTAATTTTTAAACGGTTCAATTCAATTGCTGCAAAATCATTTTCAAAAATTACTCTATCTTTAAAATTTGGTTTACCAATCAATTTGCCTGCTCCATAACAACCCTCCCATTTTGAAACTAATTTTATATCACGCATTTTCCTAACATTTTGCATGCTTTTGCCAAATACGCTATTATTTTTTAATTTAAAATAACTTTTTTCAAATTCATTTGTGGCTTCCATTCTCAATTTAGTATTTTTGAGTATGTAAGGACGCATCCAAGCAGATTGATCAAATTCTAATATGCGATGTATTTTTTCAAGAATTAAACCGTTTGCTAAACACTGCTTTAAATTTCTATAGTGAATTACATATCGATTTTTCGGTACTAAAGTTGTTAATAATTTTTTATGTTTTCCGTTCACCGGAATTTTATTTTCGGGGCAGAATGGAAAATCTTTGTGAGACTCATGCAAACTTTCCGGATATGTTAAATCAACCTCTAAAATATATCCTTTTCTATCATCATCGTGAATATTTAATACGTTGAAACATGATATGTTTTGTTGGTTTAACCATTTAAAATTACCTGTGGGGAGACATTGACACATAGCCCATCCATACAAATTTACAGCATCTAAATAAACGAGATATGATTCAGGTTTAGAATAATCAAAATTTTCCATATATCGATTATTGCCGGTAGCATATCGACTGCAACACTGGCTAATCCCCCCTCGAATGCCTCTCTCAACAAACAATAACATATCAATGTCCGTCATCAATTCTAATTTAATTTTTGTTAGTTTTAATAAACTATCCCACGCCAGCCCGGGTGCAGTAATGTAGTATGCAGGGTCTAAATCATAGGTTTTTTTGCATAATGAGCGAAATTGTTCAAACACATCCGCTAATAAAAGTACATCTGTTTTCAAATACAAATCTGTGTACTCACCCAAATTTGCACAATCAAATTCCACGAATACTTTTTGAGCATGATTATAATCATTATCACTAATATTAGTTTGAGTTAGATTATTAAAAAAACATTTTTTTGCTGGCAGCGATGTTTCCGAAAAACGTTCAAAACTATTCAAATAACTATAGGGTAATACACCTTTTCTAAGTAAAAGTTTTAATTTTGCTTCAGATACATTTTCAAAATATTTTTTTGTGTTGTCATATTCTTTCAAATATGATGACAATTTATCTAGAGATGTGCTCATAAAATTATAAGAATCTATAAATTTCAGTTTCATTTTATTTTGAAAATTGTATTTTGTAAAAGACTTGTATTTTTCTTTATTTATAGGAATTGTTGTTATTTTTCCAGGGTTTCTTAAATAAACCTCCCCATCCATATTTATCATTTTCTTTTCATATAATTCTCGAATAATAAAATGTGCATCATATCCCTGAAGATTATGAAAAACTACAATAATATCTGAAGGCACTTCATAATTTAAATTACAGCTAATATGTGCAGCACCCCTGAATTTTCCAGTCAAGTGACAATGATCTCTAACTTTTGTAAGCCAATCTTCCTCTTCACCTTCTAATGCATACTCTGAAGGTGGTAGAAATTCTCGCTCACAAATATGACAAACTGTTGAATTTTCAAAATCATCTAATTCAACTTGAGTTAGAGCCAGCATTTCTTTTTTTTCTGCACATATTTCTGCTACCTTATCGGTAATTGCAATTAATTTATCTACAAACCATTCAATACAGTTTTCACCTCTATACAAATCCAACTCGGAATAACTATTATCAAAACTACATTTTAAGTAGTATGAAATGCTGCATGGTATATGCTTTTGATATGCGTTCATATAACTTTTTGAATTGATTGGTTCGCATGTGTCAATGGGTAAAATAAGACATTCTAAATCTGCATAAATTACAAATGGGTGCATCTCTTTATTTTTATAATTTTTAAAGTAAAGCCATTTAGTTTTTTCGTTTGGCATGACACATTTTGCTGTTGGTGTATTTGAACAATCAATTTTATGTTGAATGAGTTTATTTTCTTGATAAAAATAACATAAACATTTATCACACAACCAACGAGAGGTTTTATGGTTATTCATTTGTCTACTAACCAATCTATTTAAATTTTTTATCCAACAAAAGTGATATTTTGGACTAATTTCGGGTCTTGCATCAG
This sequence comes from Cryptophagus acutangulus, assembly GCA_963556235.1. Lineage (NCBI taxonomy): Eukaryota > Metazoa > Arthropoda > Insecta > Coleoptera > Cryptophagidae > Cryptophagus > Cryptophagus acutangulus. Next base: position 6,115,892 of record OY744568.1, read on the forward strand.
TTGATGGTATTTCAACCATTAACAAATTGATGTGAATAATTTTATAATCTTTTGATATATACACTGGTAATATTTCGTGATCAATATTTTTTGAAGACTTTGTTTCTTTTTCATCAGTTTCATTTAATATGAGCCAATCACTTTTATTTTTCACAGCATATACATTAATTGACATATTATTCTGTTCTTCAAATTTATTGATTTGATTTAATTCCATGGGAAACCTAATATTATTTAAATTAAGAATATCGTTAAAATCGGGGTAAGAAGATGTTCTATGCGGGTTATTTTTAGCTGGCCGAAGTGCTGAAATTATAGCCCAAGCAAAACAACATTCATCACTGCATTGCACATTGATTACCGCTTTTCGGGTTTGAATGAATTTAGGTAAAACAAAAAATTTACTACCAACGGTAAAAGGCGAATATTTGTTAATATTTAAATTTACTTGTAGTATTTTATGTAGAGCCCACCCACTATCTCGTTCTTGATATTCATCCAATCGTGACAAAATCTTTTCGGTTGATGAATTATACCATTCCGTTATATCTGATGTTTGATAAATAATGTTATATTTTGAGTTAAGATAAATAGTTTTTATCTCTTCAGTTTTGGGTAGAATCATTTCACAAACCAAAGAAATTTGTGATTTAACCGGTACGATTAATCAAATCTCGTTTACTTTTGTTTCTATTAAATTTTGCGTCATATTTAAGAAAAGCCGGGGGTCTAATATTTTATTTACGTTTACTACCCCCCACGTTGACATTCTATTTCTAAACGCTGTCTCTATTTCAATTAAAACTAACTCTTTTAATAATACTTGGTTAATATACCCTATGTATTTATTTTCAATGCCTGATGGTTTGATGTATTTGGGTTGTGGCTCACCTATTTGATGTGAGGGGTCACAATCATCTTTTTTTCTTAAAACCGAATTTACGTATTCCTTGTACAAATTTTGATTTGTGTTTTGGTTAGATGTTTCAGGTCTTTGTTCTGTACTTCGATTTCTTTCAATTACAGATTGTATATATGCATGATATCGGTTTTCCATAATTTCTGAAATAATAATTTAGTGATATAAGATAGCGATAAGCTAAAACTAATTTAATAAGGGTTATTATAACACAAAATACCTTATTTTCGTTGGATGTGATTTCTAAAGAGTTCAGTATATACATGAAAGCCTCCCCCAATTTCACAACCAAAATATCAAAGTTTTATATTCTAAAAAAAACATTTGTTAAGATAAATAAAAAAAAAAATTAATATCAACAATTTAAATTAAAAAAACAATATATATATATATATATATATATATATACCTTTTCTTTCAATTAGAATTTTTCTTTGTGTTGTTGTTGTTAAACGACATCAATAGAAATATTATTTGCAAGTAAATAAGACGGTAATAATTTTTGTGGTTTATGTAGAACTACTATAACTATGATTATAAAGTACTGCCACCATGGATTATTAACACAAACTATTGAAACAGCACGTTAACAATGCTTTGAATCGATTGAATGAATGAATTTGGTTGAGAAATGAATATGCATAGTTCAATAAAACTGCATTGTTTAAAAATTAAATTTTTCTCTCTTTCCTTCTCGAGACATTACCATGTTAAAAGGAAAAAAAAAACAACATTCTATCTTTGTTACATATCGAATTATCTTAATTTACGCTTATGAGTCTGACGATGGGAATGAAGCTTAAAGAACGCAAAATGTGTCATATGTTTTTTATTATAATAAAGCCTATGCAAAAATATTGCATATTTATATATCGAAATGCATTGATATCATTAAATAAATATGGTGTTCATTGTATATTTTCATACAGATGATAAAAATTTTTTTTGATTATGTATTCAAAAAAATTGCATTGGCGAATCTTTACATAAAATTCGTTTCATACCAGTTGTTCGCTTCATACCAGTTAGTTAGTTACATTGTGAAAATATGGGTAAGTTTTTTTTATTTCTTATGTTTATAGTTTTAATTATTTATAATTAATGCTTTCTTTATTGTGTGTTTTTAGAATCATTACTCATGCACTATGTGACGATGAGGTTACCAGCATCCATATTAGTAAGTATAAAAACGCAATTTAACTATATATAAATTTCATAGACTATAGTTATGCAATTTTTTTTTTTTTTTTTTTTTTTTTTTTTTTTTTTTTTTTTTTTTTTTTTTTTTTTTAGCATCACCCCATCATGATTATGATGGGGTCTACACCACCCCCATCCCAACCACCTGCCAGATGCATTGGGCTTGGTGTGTATGCTGGCTACTACATGTACTACGAGTTAGTACATGTAGTAGCCAATAAGCACATCATAATGGTGACGGCGCTTCGAGTTTGGTATGTATTATTAATTAAATAATAATTTGAATAGCACATAAATTTTTTTTTTTTTTTTTCTAGAATTGGAAAACTTTTTTCAACAGTATTATATAATTATAATAAAATATAATTATTTAAAAAAAGTTTTTTTTTGTTATGTATTTGCGCCTATCCCACGTTAACTGCCGACCGCAAACATATCTGCAAAATTTAGTGATTGATAGTCAAATGTGATTGATACAAAATTTAGTGATTGATTTAGTGTGTTGATAGTCAAAACTAATTCTTGACTTTTAAACAGACGTGTTTTTGTGTGTGTTTTTTTTTTTTTTTTTGTGAAAAATATAATTTGTGATGTACTATTTGTGGGTATTGTGGATTTGTGGGTTTCAAAAAGGTAACAAAAAATCAATAAATATTTTACTCAATATATATTAAGCGTTCTATGCATGGTTCAAAGTGATCCTCACAGCATTTCGGTTTTGTTATTTGAATTCAGTGTTTAATATAAATTGATATGTAAGTATATATTGAAATTATTATTAGTATTAATATTATTATTTTTATTAATATAAAAAAACAAACTTTGTTATTTAATTTTTCACGAATTTGGATTCTGACCCCTCGGTATTTTTCATTTGTTTTGCCAAATCCAGTGTAATTGAGTTGATCGTGTCGAAAACCTGAGCGTTTTCTTTCTTGTTGAGAAGCACTTTTGATCGAACGATGCTATGCCGCCAGATTTCGTTGCATGCTTTTCCTTCAATCTCCTTTAAATCGTAAATTTCAATTTTTACGAGATGAGTGGAGCCTGCAAAAGCTGGTGCTGTTACGGTGATGACACCCCCATTGAGTTTTCTTGACATTGTAGATGTTGATATTGTTTCCTTGGCTCCCACATCAGAAAATAATTCCTGGAACCCATCTTCTACCTCAACTTCGATGTTCCTCGAATGTTGTTGATTTTGTTGTTGTATTGGTTGTTGCGATGGTGCATCCATTCGAATTTGCTTTCCTCTTTGCATACCCGATGATGCACCATTAACATTACCAGAGGAGCTGGCTGTCGACGATCTTTTACGTCGCGATGATGATGATGATGCTTGAGGTTGTTGTTGGGGTTGATGCATAATGGTTTGACTAACCGCATCATCAAACGAAAGTAAATCGGGATCGAAAAGATTGTTTGGCAAATTATTCATTTTGATTTCTAAAAAAATGTACATAAAAATTTAATAAAATATTTATCAAAAATTATGCAAACTTATTATAATGTACTTACCAGATGATTTTGTTATGCACTAACTTCAAATGTTCTTACACTCTTAGCTTGAATGAAGATCAAATAGAAAATGAGAAATTATTTTTCAGAGTATCAATAATAATAATGCGCAGCTTGGTATTGAAAAACGCGTTGTTTTAGACGCCCCAAGCGTTTTTTAGCTGCATCAGCAAATGTTCCAGATTCCCCGATGCACTTTTTATCAGCCAGCTTTTTATCCACACAGTACAAAGAATACCGACATTTATCACACAAAATTCTCAGAATTATACATGATAACGCATGGCGGCATCATTTGTGTTCCAGCGTCCCCTTTTTACACTACTCTCGTATTATAAGTATTATTCTTTTCTATTTCGTTTCTGGGTTTTCTTAAACTCCTTATTATATATTATTGTTGTTGTAATTATTGTAATATGTAAATTGTTATTAATAGTTGCAATACTGCAATAAATAAATAAATAAATTAAGAAATCATATGTTCCTTCATTTGTTATTTCAAACGATTTTGTAAATAATCATAATTTTACTGGTGTAAATAATTCTAAGCTAGAAATATTGGGTGTTTTGGACAGATATTTCAGTCTGTGACATCGAAGTACCGATTAAGTTTTTTGTGGTTCCGGATCAAACAATGAAGTTTTGTGCGCTCTTGGGTAGAGATTTTATTTCTTTGGAATCATTTGACATTACCTTTGGAAAGAAACTTCTGATAAAACCTGGATCCAAAACCACATGGAATAGGGAAATTTCACGAGAAATCTTACAAATTAGTCAAAATCTCATTTACGAAAAACCTAAAGTTGATTTGGATATTGAATCAGACATTTCTTTAAATTTTAAAAATAAAGTTCAGAACGATTTTGATAAATTATAGGTTCGTTTCAGCAGGCAGTTCTGAACCGTTCTGAGACCGAAACGCATGCGCAGTGAAAAAAGTCCGTTTCAGCAGACATCGAACCGTTCTCTACAGTTCTAGAACAACAAATTGACCGTTTCAGCACGCGCTTGAGTTAAATTTGAACGGTTCAGAACCGTTCAAACTGGTTCTTGGTCCAAAGCTAGTACTGTAGAGAACTGAATCGCCACAGCACAGTCGACCGCTGACACACGACACGACCAGAGTGCTTTGATTTGTGATTTGTGTGATTGACTGTTGATTTGTTTTCGTTAATTTCAAAGTTTATTATTTGAATACGTTCAAAGACAAATCACGATGGAAAGTAAAAAAAGTAAGTACGGCAAATTTGATAGTTAAAATGATAATGGTCAAATGAATAAAAAGTAAACAATTGCATTCACTTAAATGTTGAAAAATATCAATTTCAAATAACAATTTTTCGAACAAACTTAAATAAAAATTAACACAAAATTTTAAATGCCGCTTTCAAATTGGTCACATTTTTAATTACAACAAAGTATTTTGGATTTCAATTAATAAAATTTAACTAAAAGCATTTGCTTATTTTTTATAACTTATTTCCACAACTATGTAGTAATATGCATTTTATTTGCTGTAGCTTCACAAGAATCAGAAAAAATTGAAAAACAAAATTCGGTGTTTTGGAGTCGGAACGGTACGCTATTGCTGCTGGATTTATATAAGAAGCATAGACAATCAGTAGGAACTTTAAAAATGAAGAATTTGAAAGCAATGTGGGGCGTCATTTCGAAAGAGTTGTCCGAAAATTTGAAAATCATTATAAACAAAGATAGTTGTGAAAACAAGTGGAAAGTTCTAGAAAGAAATTTTAAAAAATATGTGGAAAATAAGAATGCAACAGGACGAGGTCGAAAACCGTTTGAATTTGCTCAAGAAATGGAGGAAATATTGGGGAAAAAGAAATCCATCAATCCTGAGCTTTTGCTTGACAGTCAAACGATCCATGATCCTGTCGGAATTGTTGACGAAGTAGAAACGGAAGATGCAAATGTGGCACCAATCATTGCATCAACTTCTACAACAAATTTATCTGAAGATAGGGGCGAAACAATTAGAAAAACAAGTAGGAAGAGAAAAATATCGATTTTAGAAACGATTCGTATGGATCGTAAGCAGTACCAGGAAAAGAGGCTGAAACAAGAAAATGAAAAGATTTTGTTATTAAGGGAAAGAAATAAACTAATTGCGGAAAAATTGAAACTGCAACAAGAAAAAAAAAACCTCAATTAATTGTTATTATACACGCATAATAAACATTTTTTTGTGGTACATATGTATGTTTATTTTTTCATTACATTGGTAGATTTCTAGCAACATCATCGCGAATTCGTCTTGCTTCTCTATCTTCATTGTTTTCCACTTCGTTTTCGTTATATACTAAAATTTCATTATCTTCATTTTCTTCATTTTCAAACTCTTCGACGATATTTAGATCGTTGTTGTTAGCCATATTGTGCAGTACACAAGCTGCCCTTATAAAGTGTACAATGTACGTCATTTCTCTCAGCTTCAAATGATAAAGTTGACGAAACTTTTGTTTTAGCACGCCGAAGCAGTGTTCAATTATGTAGCGGCTTCTGGCTAATCGAATATTGTAATTTATTTGCCGATCTGTAAGTTGCCCTCTGTCTTTAAACGGAGTTAACAAATTTTTTTTTAAAGGATAGCCACTATCCCCAAGAAGATAGTAGGATCCACACTTTTCTTCTAAAGATTGGTGCAATGAAGAGTTTCGAAAAACTCGACTATCATGAACCGAGCCCGGATAACCCACAAGAACATCTCTTATTTTTCGGTTGTGGTCACATACCGCTTGAATCTAAAAGCATTGTTCAGACAAAATATAAAAATAATATAGCTGAAATTTACGTGTACAGAATGATATCCTTTCCTATTTATATACGAATCGGAATCGATTTCTGGTTTATCAATTCTGATGTGACTACCATCAATAGCCCCTATAACATTGGGAAATCCTTTAGCAGCAAAATGTTCTTCAATCTCTATTTTTTCAGCTTCATTAGGCCAAGTAATCACTTGATTAGATAGATTGCTCAAAAATATTGATATTTTTCTAATAATTCTATGTAAGGAAGCTGCAGCTATATTGAATCGGTCCGAAACGTCAACAAAACTTGATGAGTGGTGTCCAATATACCATAAAAAAATTAGAATCTGCAGAAATAAGACAAATTATAGCACAGTTTTTACTGTAAAAAAAAATATCATTTGCTATACACACTTTACCTGATTTTTAGCGGAAACCTTTCCATTTCCTCCCGAATGTTCAGTATAGTACTGACTTGTTTGATACTTCTCAGCTATTTCAAAATATAGTTCTCTTGAAATTCGAAAATGTTCAAAAAAAGTTTTCTCATCATAAGAAATAACAGTTTCATCTAAAAATCAATTATCAGCGAGGTTAATTTACTAAACAATTTCATTAAGTCATTTACCCAAAAAATTCTCATTACGAACTTTTCCATAACCGACTTGTGCTAGGACTTCTAAATCATCTTCACTAGATATATCATCCAGAAAACCATCATCACTGCAATCACTGACACTAGAATCACTCATTTTTCAATAGTCTATTTTTGTTTCTGCACCCTTTGAGATTTGCGCTCCGAGCGGGGACCTGGCCGCGAGGATTTAACATTTTACGACGCATGCGCCTAAAAATTGGTTCTTCAAACGATTCATAAACCATTTCAGCAGCTTATTAGAACCGAACCGTTCAATACCAGTTTTCATTAACACATGCGCATTAAATCAGTTCTGAACCACGTTAATTTAGTTCTAGAACCTTTCAGAACTGCCTGCTGAAACGAACCTTATATGTCGAACCACTTAAACCGGAAAATCCGGAAACAAATATTGAAATGAAAATAGTGACAAAGGAATGCCAATCATTTTTATTTAATCCGAATCGATTATCATACTTTGAGAAAAACGTGCAGAAAATTATTAATGACAATGAAAATTATTAACTTTATTAAAAAAAGTGCAGAAAATTATTAATGACTTGTTAGTTAGGAAAATTATTAGGAAAAGCACATCTAAGTTTAGTTCACCAATCGTCTTGGTAAAGCGGAAAAACGGAAAATTGCGCATGTGTGTAGACTAAAGAGAGCCCAATAAGATTACTGAACGTGATAATTTTCCGATATCTTTAATAGACGATCAAATAGACAAAATGCATGATAAACGTTGTTTCTCTCGGATTGATTTAAAAGACGCGTTGCACCAGGTTACGATTCATAAAGACTCCGTAAAATATACTGATTTTATTACTCCTATGGCCCAGTATGAGTATCTCAAACTTCCATTTGGTTTGAGGAATAGCCCTGCTGTTTTTATGAGATTTGTTTATTCGGCTTTCAGAGAGTTAATTGACTCGAACAAAATTATAATTTACATGGATGACATTCTCATCGCCACTTATGATATAGAAGAAAATCTTGAAATTTTACGCCAAGTTTATTCAGTGTTGGTCAATAACTTGCTTACTATCAGAATAGAAAAATGCAATTTTTTGAAAAGTCAAATTTTGTTTTTAGGCTATTGATGAAAAAGATATACGACCTAGTTTAGAAAACATTCAGTCTATTATAGATTATCCTATGCCGCAAAATTTTAGGCAATTGCACAGTTTTATAGGCTTTGCTTCGTACTTTAGACGCTTTGTTCCTAAATTCGCGTTAATTACACTGTGATGCGAGTTTACATGGATTTGCCGGAATTCTTATGCAAAGAAAGAGTGATCGTTATTTTCGTCCAGTAATGTTTTTCAGTAAGCGTACTACGGCCGTTCAAAGTATCACAGAGTCAAAATATCACAGTTTTGAACTAGAAATGTTGGCAATAGTTTATTCGTTACAGAGATTTCGCATTTATCTGCAAGGCATTAAGTTTACCATCATTACCGACTGCAATAGTCTTGCATTGGCTCTGAAAAAGAAACACATTAACACTCGAATCTTGCGTTGGTCTTTAATATTAAGCGTTTGGTGTATCGTAAGCGCCAAGGTACTTTATTGTTTTATGTGCCATCTGCAATGCAAAATAACGTTATACGTATGTACCATGACGACATCGGTCATGTAGGCATTGATAAATGTATCGAGTCATTACTGCGTAGCTATTGGTTTCCAAAAATGAAACAAAAAGTGTAGGAACACATTACTAACTGTTTAAAATGTATCATTTACTCTCCTCGTTCGGGTAGAAAAGAAGGGTTACTTCATAATATCCCCAAAGGCAATATACCGTTCGATACCATTCATATTGATCACCTAGGTCCATTGGAAAAGACACGGTATAAGTATAAATACATTTTTGTAATAACGGACGCTTTTACAAAATTTACGAAATTGTACCCTTGTAAATCTACCAGTTGTGATGAAGGCATAAAACACTTATGGAACTATTTTCAAAATTATAGTAAGCCAAAGCGCCTAATTTCTAATCGAGGTACCGCCTTTACTTCGAATAAATTTAAATCGTATCTAAAAGATTTAGAAATTGATCATATTTTGATAGCTACGGCGACTCCGCGCGCCAACGGTTAAGTTGAAATATTCAATAAGATTTATACCCCGATGTTATGTAAGTATGCTCAAGTCCAAATAAGTGGGACCAAGTTCTTTCAGAAATTGAATTTTGCTTAAACAATACGATTTGCCGCGCTACAAAGTCCACACCAAGCATGTTGTTAATCAGAAAAGTGTGAAGTCTAATGACAATTTAAAAAAGTTGTCAATTGATGAAATTCATCCGCTTTGAGAAAACTTCGAACAATTAAGACAGTTAGCTAGTGAAAACATTGTAAAATTACAAAATTATAATAAGGAACGTTATGACAAAGTACATAAACCTGCTAGGCAATATGCTGTTGGTGATTATATAGTCATGATTAATGCAGACGTCTCTGCAAATGTGAATAAAAAGTTAATTCCTAAGTATAAGGGAGCGTTCTTAGGAATACTTAGACCGTACTTAGATATCATTTAGTGATATCTAAAGTTCTTCCAAATGACACATATGTAGTGGTGGATGTCGAAGGGTTTGAAGTTACCCAATCTTCTTGACGCATCTCGGATTCGTCCGTGGAGGACTATCGAAGACGAATCGGCAGACGATGATGATGACACTTCAGATGTCTCAGACTGATTACTTTAAGCTTTCTTTTATGACTTATGCATTTGGGATATTTCTGGTTTAGAATTATGTAGTTTTTAAGTTGTATGATTATGTTTTTAGCATATGTTACCGACTTCTTGAAATTATGTTACATATTCTGTTTATTTGATAAAGGTATAAGAACCTGCATTAAGCAACATTTATGTATGATTTATAAATATGACTTATGTATTTTATGATTTATGTGTATTAATATGGTTATGATTATGGTTCAAATATATGTACTTATAACACTTATGTAACGTTATGTATAGCTTTATGTTTTGGAGTATAAGTTAATGTTGTTATTTTCCTGAAAACATTATGCATTGTTATGTTTTATAAAAATAAGGTCAGGACGGCCGAGTTGTGGTAGTCTCTGAAAACTATTTGAATTTCGCGGGTTGTTTAGTATGAGTTAGGAATAATTGGTGCAACTGTCTTTTGATAGCGGGGCCTATTAGTTAGTTGAAGCTCAAGCATGATGGCGAAAAGTACCTTCTTGCTTTTACGTTAAGTATTTTTAAGCATTAAGTGCCTAGAAAATAAATATAGTTAGAAAATACCAACAGTGTTTTATTACGAGGAATAAGTCCTACAGAAAGGAAGTCGAAAACGGGAGTTTTGTTTGTATGTGAGGATCATTTTGATGTAAGTTTTTTAATACAAACGTTTACCATCAATATATTAAAGTGGTAAGTCCACCTTCCTAAGGAGGATCTAGTTGTTACCGTAAATGTAGTAACTAAACAATTTATTTTCAGTAAAAAAATTTACTTGTAATACTTTACTTGAGCCAAATAAATACCATGCGATATGCATTTTTAATCGTTTATTGTCATACTTTAATTATTCATAGAAAAATAAGTTTAATGTAAAACAAAATTTTTGTTAAAATAAAAAAGTTATTCCATTTTTATTTTTCCTGTTTCGTTATTTCAATGTATTTTCACCATAAACTGTGTTTTTAGCTCGAGAAAAATATGAAAAATTACATGGAATGGAAATTTAGGCAATGTAGAAAAATATTGAAAAAAGATGTCCCTCATAAATTCGAATGTCAACTTGATAGAAAAAGAGAACTGTTGACCAATCCCCAAGGCCCGCTGCTGAAAAACGCCAAAAACTTACCACATTGAAAGAAATATTACTAGGACAAATATAGGGAAATTCATCAACAAACGAACCAGATGTTCTGGACTCGCCAGAGCAATTCAATTCAACAGGAGATATACCCGGTGAACTTGAAGCTAATGAAATTGAGGATTTGAAGAAAAACTACGCAGACAACAGTCTACACGCAGAAGAAGACTCTTGAAATTTGAAAAATACCAGAGACATAAGGATACTTGTAAATCAGAAATTTCACAGTAAGGAGACACAGATTAATAATAATCCTCTTGTTAGTAACAAAAGTACTTCACCATTAAGAATAAAAAAAATCAATGTGCAAATCCAAACTTCACCTTTCAAGTTTTCGAGACCTATTAAATATAAACGACTTAGACACGACTGTCTATCTTCCAAGTTCTAGCCCACATAGTACTCAAAATCTTATGGATATCTAGTTAATGTCCACATTCTGTATGGATAGATAAGACATTAAGTGGATGTCCACAAGATATATTTCTGAATACTTTTTGTAGATATTGTTGCTAGAATATCTATTCGATATTCAGTTTATAGATAGATAGTATTTATTGTCCAGTAGATATTCTTTTGTAAAACATCTTGTAGATGTTGTTGCTAGAATAACTTCCCAGCAAACACAAACATTAAGGCCCATCGTAAGTTTTTAGTACGTCTGCCGCTTAAACTTCAGACGGCCAATTGCTGGCCAAAGGCATTGGCCCTCTTCGATTATGTCACG